>JAVJIF010034164.1:0-127374 GCA_038442645.1 Agave tequilana
ATATATATATATATATATATATATATATATATATATATATATATATATATATATATATATATATATATATATATATATATATAGGGCTTACTGTACCTCAGCCTGCGGGCTGAGAGAGTTTCTCAGCCTGCGGGACGTGGCTGAATATATGCCACACATCGGTCGCAGAGTGTGGGCGCCAAAAAAATCAAAAAACCCCGCCTAAACAATCGTGAAACAAATTGACAAAAATACCCCTTTTATATGACGACAGCGACTTCTAGCATTGAAAAGTAAAAAATATTCCATGGTCGCATACTTAATACAGAATAAAGAATACCGGAGGAAACATGCTATCGTATAGCAATGCGACCTCCTTCAGTACTGCCACTAAAGTCGCAAACTTCTTTCTCATTACGATGGTGATGACGAGGATTAGAAGTTTAAAAAAATTGTATTTTATTTTTTTTTAAATATATATAAATCTGTTTTCTAAAGTTAATTGTGTGAATTACATTTTTTACTACTATGTCTTGGTTGAAAATGCTGTACAATTGTTACAAACCTTCATTTTAAATATTTACGCTAAATGAATATACTGCGACCATGGACGCAGTTAATAATTATATTACTTCACCCTTATAAATTTTTAAAATGAAAGGTTGCGACATTGGTTGCAGTTGCTGGACGCAGACTTAATAAATACACTGCGACCTTGGTCGCAGTTGCTGGACTTTAGTCTTAATCAACAACAACACTGCTACCTTGGTCGTAGTTTCTGACCGTAGTCTTAATAAAATAAACGACCGTAGTCTTAATAAAATAAACTGCGACCTTGATCGCAGTTGTCTGTGTTTAGTCTTAATAAAATACACAGCGACCTTGGTCGCAGTTGCTGGTCTTTACTCTTAATCAACAACATCACTGCGACCTTGGTCGCAGTTGGTGGTCTTTATAAATAATCAACAACAACACTGCGACATTGGTCGCAGTTGATGGCCGCAGTCTTAAAAAAATAATCTGCAATCTTGGTCGCTATTGCTGGTCTTTAGTCTTAATCAACAACAACACTGCGACGAGGTGACACGTCACCGCAGCAGTTGCTTAGTCGCAGACTTTGGTCACAGTGTCGACCCTGGTCGCAGTAGTTACTGTTTGCAATGTATCTTATGCGACCTTGGTCGCAGTGTCATCTATGGTCATAGTTGTTTTGTTTGCAATGCATGGCTGCGAAAAAGTTCATAGTTTATTAAAAAAACAAATATGCTTTTTATTTGTGTCCAGGCATTTATCTCCAGGCATGTGCAAATGATACAAAACGATCTCTTATACAATAAGATTGAGTGTTACAAATACAGCAGTACAAAAGAAGACTAAACATCAAAAAAATCCCTTGTTGACTAAGAGCAATCTTCTTCTTGAGGTCTGGTGGCAGCAGAATCAATAAGATTGAGTGTTACAAAGAAGACTAAACATCAAAGTAGCCAAGAAGACTAAACATCAAAAAAATCCCTTGTTGACTAAGAGCAATCTTCTTCTTGAGGTCTGGTGGCAGCAGAATCAATAAGATTGAGTGTTACAAAGAAGACTAAACATCAAAGTAGCCAAGAAGACAAAACATCAATCCATTGAGCCAAGAAGAGCCCTTGTTGACTAAGAGCAATCTCTCTCCTTGAGGTCTGGTGGCAGCAGAATCCTCCGATTCCAACTGACCCTCCAAAGTATCGGGATACGATCTTTCGTTTATGAACATCTCTTCACCAGAAGGTTATCCAGTGAGCATGGAGTTTCCTCGATGTCACTTCTGGGGTAAGAGAGGGAGAGTGAGACCTCACAAGGTATGCTACCCACCACTATATCCACCACATCCCCCGCCGCCATACCCACTCTGACCATCCGTTATCAGTAAGCTTGACTGGTGCATCAAGTCAGAGCAGATCTCGGTGAGGATTAAGTCCTCGTCAGGGATCATGACTTCTTCCCTTGTGAATGACGAGGACCATGACTTCTTCCCTTGTGGACGATGAGGTCTATGACTTCTTCCCTTGTGGACGAACATCGATCAAGTTCGTCAATAGAGTCATCTTCATCCATGGAGGCAGGCCCCTGTTAGAGACTCTGAAGAAGACGGAAATTCTCAGAGCAATTGCTCTCGAAAGAAAACAGTCTAATTATGGACTGTTAAAGGGAGAGGGTGAGCCCTATTTATAGGCAGCCCATAATAACCATAATTAATGGTTCATTAATCAGAATCGTCGGCATTAATGGTCTCCAACCGCCAGCACCGGTTTGGCATTAAAAGACATTAACGCCTAAACCCAATGAAGAACCGACGCGTAGACAACCATTTCGGGAAACAACGAATGGTGCGGGTTCGTCAACATAGACTTGACGTTAAAAGATCTCATAAAATCTTTATGACAGGTCGCGTCTCACGGACTGACTCCAAGTCGCATCAGACAACAGACAACTTTTCATTTTTCATTTAGATTCAAAAAATGACTTAATCCAAAAAACAACACTTAATAAAACAACACTTACTTAACGTACTGCGACTAAAGTCGCAGTCCATGTAATGCAACCCTAGATTGCAGTTGCTGGCCATCTTTATCAATAACAACACTGCGACCTTGGTCGCATTTAACCATGTACACTGCGACAAAAGACTTTGACTAAGGTCGCAGTTTAAATGTACAATGCGACCAAAGACTCTGACTACATTATATACAAAAAAATTAATTACTTAACGTACTGCGACCAAAGTCGCAGTCCATGTAATGCAACCCTAGATTACAGTTGCTGGTCATCTTTATCAATAACAACACTGCGACCTTGGTCGCATTTCACCATGTACACTGCGACCAAAGACTTTGACTAAGGTCGCAGTTTAAATGTACAATGCGACCAAAGACTCTGACTACATTATATACAAAAAAATTAAACTATAAAGTAGAATTTTATCGCAGGCTGAAAAATTGATCTGAAAAGATTTTATATTTTCAAAAAAATTTTATCGCAGGCTGAAAAGGAGAAACTAGATCTTTCAAAAAAGAGGTAAAGAAATAGGGCGAAAAGTAATTTATATCCTATAAAGAGCGGCAAAAATAAAAGGAGGGAAAAATAATAATAAACAATAAGGAAAAGTTATCATAAGGGGTATTTGGTAATTTAACTTCTACCTAAAAGCGGGCCGCAAGTCAGTGAGGTGACAAATTGAGCCACGTCACCGCAGGCTGAGATAGTACTCTCAGCCCGCGGGCTGATATACATTTTTCTCATATATATATATATATATATCCTCTGATTAAGCTAGGTATTTGTGCCTCATAAAGTATAAGTATTCACGTCTAAAAGCGGTTCATATAATAAAATCCTTAGTTTTATGGCCTTGTTTGCTCGAGTCCTTAAATTCTTGGGGTATTTTCTCACCCGGTACTCTAAAACTATTTGGTTTGAGAGTCACCGATTAAAGACTTGTTACATAGGCAGATTAGAAGCCTAATAGAATTAAGAAATAATACCACCAAAATAAAATAGAAATATATATATATAAATAAATAAATGAGGCATAAGAGTTAGAGTTAAAGAACCCTTATTCAAAACCTCACGGTCACGAAGGTACTTATGACTTAGAGTAAAGTAATAGACTAGATGAGAAGTACAATTTGACTCCTTATTTTGATTGATAACAAATTTTTGAATATAGACTAAGTTTAGGAATGAAAAATTCAGTTTTCCTATAACTTATAGATTACTTAAATCTTACAATAATATTTCAAATATTTTTCTTCAAAATATGTCTTCAAAATACTAACATTTTTCTCTTTCTTTATGTGGGTGCAATTCACTGAAAACCCTCACGAGACAAAACTCGTCCTCTAGGGGGAACCTAGAGGTTTAACGGCTTGTTGCACATGCTCAATGCAATCGCGTGACCTGCGAAAGTGGTCTAATAATGTTTGATTTAGTTTTGTTGTTTTGCTCAAGGACGAGCAAAAGATAGGTGTGGGGATGTGATTGCACACATTTATTGCATTATTTTTATTACGTTTTCAAATTTATCATATAATAAATCTGCTAAATTCCTTATCTTAAATATCTATTTTGCAAAAGATAATAATGGGGAGAAAGAGGATAAAATCAAATCAATATTAGTTAAATTCAGATTTAACTAGATCTATTTGGTTAAAGGAGGATGATCCCAAATCCAATTAGTTAAATTCAGTTTTTCATAAATCAAGTTGTTAAATCTAAAGATCAATCGAGGATAACATCAAATACATAGTCCAAATCCAAAGAGATAAATAGATAGAGAGAAGATCAACGAATGAGATGAAGCAAATTTGACTCAGATTCTGACTGAACACATTTTAGTATTTGAATCATAACTTTCGCTACCAAAATTCAAATCTAATGATTCAAGATGATACAGAAAGAAAAACTAAAGGGCTACAAATCTTAAGTTGATCACTATTTCTAATTCTGTCATTTGATAAGTTATATTCAGCAATCAACACGCCAACAAGCTGCAGATCAGAACTGAATATCTACATCAAATCAAGTTTGGAGATAAGAGGAGAATTCAAATTCAGAAATATCCAGCTTCCCCTATCTTCATACTCTTCTAACCTCTATATTTCTCCTATAAATATCTACAATCTCAAAGGCAAAAGGGAACGACCAAGCAGAGATAGATTTTAGGCCAGTTTTTCATTCTTTTTAATGTAGGTTTTTATTTTCTTTTTATATAATTTTTTAATTTCTTTGTAAGCATAGGTTGACTGAGATTCATATAAGTAAGAGAGAGACTTATGTTGAGAGTGACACTGATTTAACCTCCTCCTTTCCTTCATCGTTTCTACAAGTAATCAAAGGTAACATCTTTATGCTTTTCTTATTTATATGTTCTTCTTCTATTCTACTTTTCCTCTTTTGGTTTTGATGAATGTCCAAGTGAACCTAGAAGCATTAGTATAGCCATGTTTGTGTGAGTGCCACTGATATTTCATGATGATGTTCTTCTCCTCAAGATTCCGTATTATTTCATTCTTGTTCATCTTGATGATGTAATGCGAATTGGGATTGAGCTGATCTTATGGCTTATGTGTTGATCGCCTCCGAAGCAAGGTAAAATATGCAAGGTTTTCAGGTAAGTAATCAACCAGAGGAGGTAAGTTTTTCTTTTACTTTTTTTCTTCTCTTTTCATTCTTTAGTTTAGATCACCCCAGTCTTCCAACCATCTTTATCACTTGTTGACACTCTAAAAAAGACAAGATTCTGACTGGCCTGAACAATGTCTACACTTGTTGACATTTACAAAAGACAAGTGAAAGATAGGCTGATTGGTCTGAACAAAGTTTAAACTTGTTGACATTTACAAAAGACAAGTGATAGACAAGCTGACGACTAGTTCTGTACTTGTTGACATTTACAAAAGACAAGTAACAGATAAGCTGACGGCCAGTTTCCACCCATCTCCGAGGGACAAGGAAGCAACTTGGACTCTACTGATCCAGTGAAGCAGACAGTAAACCCGGATTGCTTCTAAACAGACCTCAGTAGGTCTAAGATGCTAGCACTTAGCATCGCATGAGCCCAAAGGGATAGCCTCGCTTGAGAGGCTAAGATCACTTAACTTCACCTTGAAGCCATTCACAGCTCCGTCAGGAAGCTAATTCATAGCTTCGCCGGAAGTGCTCAGCTAACTCCGCAGAGAGTTAACTTCGCTTGAAGTCACACGCAACCGCGCAGAAGGATGTTCGGTAACTTCGTCACAGACGACATCTAGCTCCGCTGAAGAGCTGTCTTCTAACTTCGCCACAAACGATATCTAGCTCCGCTGAAGAGCTGTCTTCTAACTTCGCCACAGACGATATCTAACTCCGCTGAAGGGCTATCCTCTGACTTCGTCACATGGGCCATCCAGCTCCGCTGTGAGCTCAATGCGGGCAGCACCGCTGCAGGTCTGCTATGGTCAACCTATTGACCATGTAAATCTCAGGATGAGATCAAATCTGATCGAATCAAGACCAAATCTAATCAAGATCAGATCTGGGATCAAATTTGGCAGTTGATTACGTAATCTCTTGACTCTTCTAAAACGAGTAAGAGGATCAGGGGAGATCATCCAACGATATAGAAAGGATCAAAACAGATCAAGAGGATCAACCGACCTGCCACTTCTAACTTTGCAGAAGCCGATCCTAGCCTTGCAGCAAGGCTACTTTCCAGATTTAAACAGATTTAATTCAATCTGTTTCTATATTTTCAAGGGACGATTATACCCTTACTCTCCCTATAAATAGCCCACCAGGGGCACAAGGAGAGAGGACAGCGCGAAAGGACTCCAGAAGAAGAGAGCTCCACACACGCAAGGACTTCTTCACGACTTCTCGAGAGGACGCACCGCGCGTACAAACAGAGATCTATTCTCTTGAATTCAGAGACTTTTAGAGAGCTGCTTCTCTAATCAGGGTGTTGATACCCTAATACCTCCCTTCTTCCCAAGGAATCTCCGGAACCAGGCGAGAAGGAATTCCTAAGTGAAGGCGATTTTGAGAAGTAATGAGAGGGTTCTACCAACCTTCTGTTCTCCGATTCCCCGAACCAGGCCAGAAGGGAATCTCATCGCTCGCATCGTCAAAGGGACAAAGTGGTCGCGCGCTGACCAGACTCCTATCGGCACACTTCTCCAGAATCTCTGAGGAGATCTACTTGTAATCTTCTGTATTACTTGTAATTTAGCTCCTCAACTTTTTTTTTGTAAGTTTTTCCCTTTGCAAAATCTATGGAAAACAAGGTGGCGACTCCGCTGGGGATTGATTTCTCCACTGCTGAGAATCAAGTGTCGCAATGCGACGAACAAACCTTCAGGTCTATCTCCGAATTCAGGAAAGCCGGTGCAGCCAGAACCTCTCTAGCTAAATCTTCAATGCAAGTCTCTGCGGAGACAAATAAGGCTCCCTGCGAGCCTACTACGGTTCTCTGGCGCAACAAGGAAGCACGCCCGCAGTCCAATTCCTTCACTTTTGAGAACCTGGTCGTTCACTTCGACCAGGAAAAATTTGAAGAAGTCCTCTCTGGGGGTGGTCTAATGCTTCATGCACGGAAGCATAGAAAGGTCTCTATGACCAAGGTTTCAGAACAGAAACCAGGAGCAGAATTCTGCCAACACCCCTCAGTCTCGCGTGTGGCTAGTCAGGTTCCTTGCGAACCTAAGTCTCCCTTGTCAAAGCAGATGTGGAGGCCAAAACAGAAGGCTCTGGGCAAAGCCTCAGGCGTAGCTACGCCAGAACCGCGTCTCTCTTGCGAAGAAAAAAAGCAAGATGACTGCCTGCTCCAACAATGCTGCTAGCCGTGAAGATACAAAGGCGACAATACCTTCGCCCAACTCAAGATCAGTAGCGCCTCGCGCCAGCCTCGTTCTCACGAGCGAAGCTACTGTACCACAGCGTACGCGCGGCGTCCATAGCCGCGAAGCCCAAGTCAAAGCACAACAGCGTGCTTCGTTCGCTCTTCGCAGCGGAGTTAAGGGATTGTCCCTAAGTGCTGATAGTGTTGCTTATGCAGCTTCAGCACCCAAGGGCGTTTCCAAAGCTTTTAGCTGCGAGGTTAGAACCGAAGCACTATCTAAGGCCAATCGCCTTCGCAGCAGCACAGCGGATAAAGCACCACAGCGTGCTCCGCCCTCCGGTTCATCAAGCGCTAAGCTCATGCCTTGCGGCAGAGCTAAGGGATTGTCCCTAAGTGCTGATAGCGTTGCTTATGCAGCTTCAGCGCCCAAGGGCGTTTCCAAGGTTCTTAGCCCCGAAGTTAGAACTAAAGCACTACTCTGTGCTAATCCCCTCTGCGGTGATAAAAGAAGCAGGACATCGTCCTATGCGCGATCCAAAAGAGCTTCTGCGCTGGATCGTTTAGGCCCAACTTGGTCTGACTTGCGGGAATTCTTGACGAACAAACGGAAGTCGGAATCTTTTCGAACTACTTCCCCCTGTTGTCAACAAGTGGGATGTCAGCTGGTAACCGTCCACTCAGTCCATTACCGGCTAGGACCAAGCCTCGCCACTTCTCCAGGCCGACGATCAGTTTTTGATCGGCTGTCGGTACAAGCTCCGGTGAAACATCATAAAAGGAGCATCTCGCGAGACCTACCCTCCGCATCCGTCAACATGACCGGGAGAGGACAAGAGCTGCGCAGGGGCAGACAAGCGTCCGATGACACTCCCTACAGCTCCCCAGATCCAGATTACAGCCCAGGCTTAGGCGAAGTCTTGGTGCATGAAGAGGGTGTTTTCTGAAACACCAGATCTAGGGTGGCGATACACTACAGTTATGAACAACCTTCTTCCTCAACGACAGTAGCCTCGCCAGAACCAAGGAGAAGATCAGTCCAGTCATCTGATGAAGAAGATAAAGATAGCGGGTATGCTTCTTCAGCGATAGTCAGCTCGGTGCGAACAAACAGAGCATCAGTAAACATGGCTGATAATGGTAATGACGACCTTCGTCGACGTTTGGAAGCTCAGGAGCAAACTTCCAAAACTCAGCAAGAAGCACTGGACAACATTCAACAGATGCTCGCTCAACTCCTTAATAACTGGAATAACAATGATACCGAGAGTAACCATGACGAGGAAGAACATCTTAGCAATGACCAGCCGAAGACGGAAAAGTCCAAGGAGGGTTCTTCTTTAGACGCTGAAGTCCTTAAGGGCCTTCAAGCTCAAATCGCATCCCTAACTCAGAGGGATGAGTTAAAGAAAGTGGAGACAGTCCGTCCTTACCCATTGGAGTGGGATTCAGTGCCATACCCACTGAAGTTCAAACCACCAACATTGCATACCTATGATGGAAAGAGCTCGCCAAACCAGCACATCTACTATTTTCGGTCTCAAACCGGTAATGTTATAGACAATGACGCTATCATGGCTAGGCTGTTCATTGGCACCTTAAAGGGGGTAGCATTTGATTGGTTCCGAAGTCTCCCTCCGGGCTATGTCAATTCTTGGATCGACCTGGAAACCCGATTCCTTTCTCGTTTCTATAAGGACGATACCGAGGTAACCATGGACAAGCTCCTCTCCACCGTGCAGAAGAAGGGCGAATCTGTCCGTGACTATATTGGGCGATTCAGAAACTTGTCTTTGATGTGCCCAGCAGGGATGCCATTACCCATGCTCTTACAGACGTACAGGCACAACTTCTTGGACCAGGTAGAGGTTCGCATGGGGGCTGTCAAAGCCCATACCTGGAAAGAATTGGTCGAACAAGCTGAGATAGCCGAAAAGTCGGCTAAAAAGTTCGAACCATCCATCCCTAAAGGCAAATGGGGCATAAACAATAAAGGACGTAGCGACGTACAACAGTCTTCTCAAGCCAAAGGGAAAGCGACTATGTCCGTAGAATTGTCCGGGGACGTGCAGTCGAAGGCCAAGAGAGCAGCTTCAATAATCAGGAGTCTAAGTTCCCTCCAAAATAGTACTCCTTCAGAGACGATCAGGTGGTCACAATATTCCATTTACTCCACAAAGGGAATAAAATGAAGCTACCAGAAGCTCGACGTCCCAATGAAATAGGATGCACGAATGACCCCAAATACTGTCTCTACCACAGGATGATTCACTATCCTACCGACAAGTGCTATGTCCTCAAGGACAGAATTCAAGCCTTGATCGACGCAGGGGTCCTGACACTGAAGGCAGAGCAGAAGAAAGTCACTGCCAATATGATGACCCTCGAGTTCGGCAAAACCTCAAAGGTCACAGTTCCTGACGGGACCTATCCAGTCCCTGTGCCACGGCTGAAAGTCAAACATCCTGCGGCTAAAACTCAGGATAATAGAGGTCTTGTTCCCTTGACATTGGAGACAGGGGAAGTCATGTGGATACACCCAGACCTTGTCCAAGACGTACAGTGGGATTCAAAGAAGTCCAAGTCGAAGGGCAAATCTTGCAATGTCATCTCCCTCCTGCCGGACGATGATAATCTTACATCAGCTTCCCTCAGTGATTCTGAAGGAGAAAAGCATGCTGCACAACGCAGGCCGATGTACCTCAACCGACGGGTACCCGATCCAGAAAATCATACTTAAAACAGTATGAGAAAGCTACTGACGAGACACAACAGCAAACGACGTCAGTACAAGTACTAGCATCCGCTTCGGTTCCGACCAAGGGAAAGGAGAAGCCTAAAGAAGTCCGGTTCGACCATGTCCTGAAGAAGCCTTCAGGCCTAGGGCTTGACATGCCCTTTCGTTTTGACATATTGGCCCAATTAGCTAATATCCCGGCTCGTATTACTATACACGAGCTCCTTCGTCTCTCCAAAGAGACAAGAGAAGCACTCAGGGATGCGCTGGCTAATCAGAATCATTCCTGACATATATGCCAGAGACCCTAAAAGATGACGCTCAGTCTCCGTGTTCTGAATGCCATCATGCACAATCAAAGGTCCCCGCTATTAGTTTCACAGCGGAAGATATGCTTCTCAAAGACAACAAGCACGATCGACCTCTGTACTACATCGGATACATCGATTCAACATGCATTGAAAGGGTACAAGTCGATCCGTGGTCCGCACTCAGCATCATCCCCAAAAGGCTTCTCTACTTCCTCGGTATTCCGCTATATAGGTTGTCCGCAACCACTACTACAATATACGGTTTCAATGCCGGGAGTAGTCATGCACTTGGGAAAATTCGACTCCGTTGCCGAATCGGGAGCCTGAAATTGGAAGTGACGTGCTATGTCATTGACGCTGACACGTCATGTAACTGCTACTAGGACGACCATGGATCCACGCCAACTGGATCGTTCCCTCCACTCTGCACCAGTGCTTCAAATATGTTGAAGATGACACGACAGTACGAACTGTCTTTGCTGAAAAGCAACCATTCAAAGGGGTGAAAAATTACTTCACTGACGCTCTCCTGTATCAAGAGACCGGTGAAGCACCTAAAGAACCATTGCCAGATGATGATGAAAGTGGCAATGAGGCGGATTCAGAATCCGAGGCAGGCATGCCAGCCATTTTGATTGGTGAACCAATTATAGCATGTCTTAATAACCCCCAATGTAATACTCCTTCTGAAGATGAAGGTGAATGTGTAATTAATGATAATATTTCTTTTGATTATCCTGCGAGTATTGGGTTGTTTGAATCCATTACGGATAGCTCTCTGCACATGCCTTTACATAAACCAAGTGCGTCCAGCACGCCCATGGAACCTGCAGAAGGGGCCGCTTTGGTGATCCCGCCATCCAAAAAAGTCAGTTACCGATAATTTTCAGTAGAACCCAACCACGGGGACCCATGGCCGCAGATTCAAGTTCAGACTTAGACACTCCACAATTCTTCCATTACGCGCGACCAGTGCGCCATATTATGAAGAAAATGGGATACGACCTAAGGCATGGAGAGGGTCTGAATTTCAGAAAAGGAAGGCGTAGTTTGCTGCGTAACTTTGTGCCAAAAGGGAAGCCTGCAAATTACTATGATAATACACGCAGGGGGTTGGGATACGTTACACCCACATCGTCAGCAACGGTTCAATTCAAAGACGACGAACCAATTCTATCGCGTTCAGCCTCATCCTCCGAGTGGGACTCAGATGTTAGCGTGGGAACGATGTTCGAGAATCTCACTGTTATTATGACTTCTTGGAGCCAACAGAGGCTACTGATGAGGAACCATGGGCTCAGCAATTAGATCTCCAATGGGAAAAGCGATTCGAACGGCGCGAACCACCTACCGAAGACAAGGTGATGCAGGTCAACTTGGGTAGTCAAGATCACCCTAAGCCCATCTTCATAAGTGAAAGTTTATCACTTACAGAAAAGGAAGAACTGATAATACTCGTAAAGGAGTATATAGACGTCTTCGCATGGAACTACGAAGATATGCCCGGACTTGATCCGCAAGTAGCCATGCACCGTCTGAATATCAAGCCTGACGCCAAGCCAGTCAAGCAGCAACAACGTCAGTTTCGCCCAAACATTATGGAGGCTATTGAGGCCGAAGTCCATAAGCTCATTGCATGTGGCTTCATACGGGAGGAACAACATCCAGATTGGGTTGCTAATATCGTCCCCGTCCTCAAGAAGAATGGGAAGATACGGATCTGCATCGACTACCGTGATCTCAATACGGCTTGTCCTAAAGACGAATTCCCACTGCCCATCATCGATGTCATGATTGACAACACCTGTGGATTCGAAAGAATGTCTTTCATGGACGACTTTTCAGGGTACAATCAGATTAAGATGTATCCCGACGATGAGAAGCATACTTCGTTCCGAACGCCATTGGGGGTATACTGCTACACTGTGATGCCCTTCGGGTTAAAGAACGCCGGAGCAACCTATCAGCGGGCAATGAGTACAATCTTCCGCGATCATCTCCAAAAAACGGTAGAATGCTATGTCGACGACATTGCTGTCAAAAGCCGCAATAAGAATGACCATCTTCGTGACTTGAGAACAATGTTCGACATAATGCGGGCTCATCAACTGAAAATGAATCCGACAAAATCCTTCTTGGGAGTTTCGAGTGGCAAGTTCCTTGGGTTTATCGTTACATCAAAAGGAATTCATCTTGACCCAGACAAGGTCAAAGCCATTCAGAGCATGCATCCACTGAGGAATCTTAAAGAGCTCAGAGGCTTGCAAGGTAGACTGGCTTATATTAGAAGATTCATCGCAAATCTCTCAGGCCGCTGTCAACCGTTCACCCGACTCATGAAAAAGGGTACTTCCTTCGTATGGGATCAAGCTTGTCAGGAAGCTTATGAAGACATCAAGAGATATCTCACAAAACCTCCAGTCTTAGTGACTCCCACATCAGGGAAACTATTCTTGCTTTATGTGAAAGCTATAGACCATTCTCTTGGTGCCCTCCTTGCTCAAAAGGACGACAATGGTCATGAGCAGGCCATTTATTATCTGAGCAGGACTCTGATAGGGGCAGAATCTCGCTATAATCCTATCGAGAAGGAGTGCTTAGCTCTTGTCTTTGCCATTCAGAAGACACGACATTATTTAGTCGGCCAAACCATACATGTCATCTCCAGAGTAAATCCTTTGCGTCTTCTCATGACGAAGCCAGGATCATTGAATTCAAGATTAGCTAAATGGGCGCTTCTTTTGTCTCAATACGACATGATTTTTACCCCTCAGAAGGCGGTTAAAGGCCAGACCCTTGCAGAATTCTTGGCTGCCCATCCAGTTTCAGAACACTCAAAACTTCATGAAGATATTCCAGACGAAGTCTTCGAGTCTAATACAACCTCAGAGGATGAAGTGTGGCAGATGTTCTTCGATGGAGCATCTCGAATAGGTCCTAAAGGCAGGACCATTGCCGGAGTAGGGGTTGTGTTTATCTCCCCACAAAATCACGTCCTTCCTAGAGCATTTTCTCTGACAGAATCATGCTCCAATGATGTAGCGGAATATAATGCCCTACTCATTGGTCTTCAGCTCGCCCACGGAATGGGGGTACGCTACCTTGAATCTTACGGCGATTCAAAACTGATTATCAATCAGGTTAAAGGCGAATATGAGGTCCGCCACGAAGATTTGGTGCCTTATTATCACACAGTCATCGAATTGGCTAATCTATTTGAAGGTTTCTACATCGGGTATGTGTCTCGATCTCAAAATACCAAGGCAGATGCTCTTGCTACATTAGCAACAACATTAGCCTTGCCGGTCGACACCGAGTATCACCTCACAGTGGCGACTCGACACCTTGTATGCTCTAAGCATATGCTGAGAACCCGAGAAGTCTATAATGTCTCCACGGATCTTGAGCCGAGAGATTGGCAATTTTCTCTCATCGACTATGCCTTACATGGTCTGCTGCGTGACGATCCTAAAGAAGCGGCATCTATCAAACGAAGGTCTCTCCGTTTTTACTACGATCAAACTTTGAAGACACTTTACCGTCGTTCATATGACGGTGTCCTCCTCCGTTGCCTTTCTAATTCAGAGGCACAGGAAGTGCTTAAAGAAGCACACGACGGCATATGTGGAGCTCACCAGTCAGGTCCAAAACTTAAAGACAGATTGCATAGGCTTGGATATTATTGGCCAACCATGGTAGCCGATGCCATCCAATCTGCACGAAGGTGTAAAGCATGTCAAATTCATGCGAATTTCATACACCAGCCCCCGGAGTTGCTCCACCCAATTGTCGCTTCGTGGCCATTCGAAGCATGGGGAATCGATGTCGTAGGGCCAATCAGCCCCTCTTCGATAAGAGGTCACCGGTTTATCCTGGCAATAACCGATTACTTTTCAAAGTGGGCAGAAGCCATACCACTGGTAGAAGTCAAAACCTCTAATGTGGTTAATTTCATCAAACACCATGTTATTCATCGATTTGGTGTCGCCAGGCGGATCATCCATGATAATGGTCCCCAATTCATAAGCCAGATATTCTATCGATTCTGTGATAAATACCGAATTCAGAATGTGGCTTCGACTGCCTATAATCCCGCCGCTAATGGCTTGGCGGAAGCATTCAACAAAACGATCATCAAGCTACTCAAGAAGTTCGTCTCCTCGAATAAGCGAGATTGGAACGAAAAGCTTGGTGAATGTCTTTGGGCCTACCGAATCACGGTTCGGACTCCGACAGGCAATACGCCTTTTTCCCTGGTATACGGGTGCGAAGAGTCATCCCGTTGGAGATCCTGATGCCGTCGTTACGAGTCGCTTTAATGACTAAAATTACATCAGAGGACAATGATAGGTTGCGTCTGCAAGAGCTCGAAGCCCTAGATGAGAAGCGACTACAAGCTCAGCAACACATCGAGCTGTATCAAGCTCGAATCTCAAAAGCCTTCAATAAGAAGGTCAAACAGAGAATCTTCCAGAAGGGAGATTGGTTTTAGCCGTCAGACGACCGATGATTATGACGCACAAGACCAAAGACAAGTTTCAGCCTAAATGAGAAGGACCGTTTGTAATAGAAACGGTCTATTCAAACGGAGCATACCGCCTTATGACTTCAGATGGAGATTTACTCATGATGCCGATCAATGGCAAGTTCTTAAAGAAGTATTATCCTTGATTAAGGATCCTTCTCATGATCAAGTTAACATTACACCTCTGATCAAGACCTTTATGTCCAAGGTACATGCAAAGAGAGCCTCTCTCTTCCTCCGAACGAGATCGTACAACCATAAACCAGTAGGAACCTGGTCGTACACTGGTTGTCCCAAAGGAGAATCAAGGTTACACATATGCTAACCAAATAATCCAACACCTTTAATGGTTAATGATAGAGGAAAATGTTGGCCTTTAAGCCCAACATGAGTCCTCGACAACTCATCATGCTGAGGGGAATAGCATGGCTAGCCTGACTCAAACGGTAGTTGGTAAAGGCATATCAAACCCGTTGACAGCTGAGGATTTGCTAAAAATCCTAAGAGACCTGTTCCCATTTGATTCCCTCTCCAAAATCACTTACCAATTCTCATCTATGGAATGGTAAGACCACATACAAAGATCTCTCCATCTATTTCGCTGTTACGTTAACATTAAACCTATGACAGTGATCACCTTGAGCTTGGTGGCGTCTCAATCGGTTATGTCATTGCGACCTCTGAACCGGCAGACAGCCAAGTCTCAATTTCGAGCTTGTTGACATTTACAAAAGACAAGTCTCAACCTTGAGCCTGTTGACATTTACAAAAGACAGGTCTCGATACTTGTTGACATTTACAAAAGATAAGTATCACCCTTCCAGTCCGACAAGGACTACCTTGAGCTTGGTGGCGTCTCAATCGGTTATGTCATTGCGACCTCTGAACCGGCAGACAGCCAAGTCTCAATTTCGAGCTTGTTGACATTTACAAAAGACAAGTCTCAACCTTGAGCCTGTTGACATTTACAAAAGACAGGTCTCGATACTTATTGACATTTACAAAAGATAAGTATCACCCTTTCAGTCCGACAAGGACTACCTTGAGCTTGGTGGCGTCTCAATCGGTTATGTCATTGCGACCTCTGAACCGGCAGACAGCCAAGTCTCAATTTCGAGCTTGTTGACATTTACAAAAGACAAGTCTCAACCTTGAACCTGTTGACATTTACAAAAGACAGGTCTCGATACTTGTTGACATTTACAAAAGATAAGTATCACCCTTTCAGTCCGACAAGGACTACCTTGAGCTTGGTGGCGTCTCAATCGGTTATTTCATTGCGACCTCTGAACCGGCAGATAACCAAGTCTCACCTTTCAGTCTGACAAGGACTACTTTGAGCTTGGTGACTTCTCAATCGGTTATGTCGTTGCGACCTCTGAACCGGCAGATAACCAAGTCTCACCTTTCAGTCCGACAAGGGCTACTTTGAGCTTGGTGACTTCTCAATCGGTTATGTCATTGCGTCCTCTGAACCGGCAGATAACGAAGTCTCACCTTTCAGTCCGACAAGGACTACTTTGAGCTTGGTGACTTCTCAATCGGTTATGTCATTGCGACCTCTGAACCGGCAGGTAGCCAAGTTTCATCATTCAGTATAGTAAGGACTATTTCCTCAGAAGGCTGCAATACAACTTGGAAGCGACAATTCAGAAAATAGAACAAGTTAGAAACACGACAGGAGGGTCAAAACAAAATTACTTTTATTAATTCCGAAAAGAAGTGATACATGGAGGCACATATATTACAAGCTATAGGGGTGCGTCATAAGATTTGACCTGTCCCTCAAGAAAGGCCAGCCTTGCCTTCCTATCATTAGCAGCCCTGACAAGAGCCTGCGACCTTAGCTCAGCTTCATTAAAACTCGCCGTCTGGGCCAAGCGAGCTTCAACTTCAACCAAGGTTGCCCTCTGAGCTGACTCTTGCCGCGAGAGTTTATCATTCTGAGCCTTAAGCTGCTCAAGCCGCACAGTCTCTTCAAGACGCACTGGTTCAGCCTTGGATAAGAGAAGATTTGCCGTCCTAATCATCTCCTTGGCCTTTTCAATTTTATCTTCAGCGTCAAGAAGAGCACTGCTAGAAGCATCTATGGCGTCCCCGAGCTCTATCTTCCTTGTCTCCAAGGATTTCAAGTCCGAAGAAATGGCCTTAGCGGCTTCCTGAGCAGCAAGATGCGCTTCATGCATTTGAGCGGCAAGGTGCGCAAGCTGCTCATTAACCGAAGACTCCAGGTCTGAATGGCTGAGATGGCGCCATTCCTCTACATCCCTCTCAAGTTGGTCTACCAGAATTTCCAATGCAGCAGCCTGGTCATCCCCTCCAAAATCTCGAATACTCTCAATGTTTCGGGAGAAGACCACCTTTAGAGCAGAAAATGAAGTAGTCGAGCCTTTCAAAATCAAAGCGATGGATCGCCTCAAGTTCTTATAGAAGCTATCGACTAATTCGGCCAGAAATTCATTCTCGGCCTCAATCACTCCGGGCAGACGGGCAGCCTCTGAAGATTCCCCCGGCTTTACTGACATTACCGTGGAAGGAATAGTAGAAGTACTGGCTGCAGCAACATGAGAGGTCATCGGTGATCTCGGAGGAGTCTTCATCGAAACCAGTACACTAGCCACAACCGAGGTCGGACTAATGACTACTTCCGGGAGAACGGGCTCAACCACCAGTGTTGGGGAAGTAGGACTTGTAATCACCCTCAGCTCCGCACCTGGCAAGATAGATGGCGCTGGCGAGACTAAAGGCACCTCACTCGTTGATATAATTGGAAGTGAGTTTTCCTCCGTGACTACGGTCCCCTCAATCTCTGTTCTTCCGGCTGGTTCAGGCTGATAATAAGGCAGGATATAGGAAAATATCCAAGTGTTAGCTTCGCTCTAGAAGCTTAGCACAACAGAATGCGACACAGCCCCAAGGGCTAACTTCGTCAGAAGGATATTATGGTCTGAAGATCATTTTAAGGGCATTAAGGTCCTTTTCTGTCAAATTTCAAAGGACAGCCTCGCATCCTGTTATTCAACAGGATGTAAACCGCCTAAGGGATAGCTTCGCCTGGAAGCTTGAAGAAGAACTCTTCAGTTCTTGGATTCCCGATTAAGAAAGCAAGGAAAATTCAGGGAATTGAATTCCCTAAGAATAATAGATCATAATTGATCATTCTTGGGTACATCCAAAGATAGCCAGAAACTGGCTTTAAGAGAGAGACGACAGTCTCTAATCGAAAGGGAAAGTTCCCTACCGGCGATTGGTCGTTCGATGACCAGAGGAGGAGAAGGACCCTCTGCTGCAGAAGTTGCCACCTCTTTTCCCGCTCGTCTCTTGGGAGCCATTGAAGAACTGTGGAAGTTCTTGAACTCTTGAACGAAGAAGAAGAAAAAGAAGAAGAGTCAAATGCTCTGGAAAATTCAAAGAGAAGTGATCCTTTCTCTCTCAGCCCGATCGGGCTTTTATAGGCCGATGAGCGTCTGAAATGATGCCTCGAAAAGAGTATAGGCTGTCGTTTCAAATTAATTTGAAACGGCGCCTAAAGCGCCTTCCTGAGAAGCGCTGATTCAGCCCCGCTAAGGGCTAACTCCGCCATAAGTCAAGTGCTGACTTAGCGCGACGTATCGATTACTTCGCCGCAAAGCCTACCTGAGCTCCGCTAAAGGCACAGTCCGAACTTCGCAGAAAATTTATGCTAGCTTCGCTGGAAGCTCGTCCCTGATTCAGAAAGGATTGTCCTTAACTTCGCATAGCTCCGCTGAGTCAATTCAAAATGAAGGCAAAGCAAAAATCAGATGAGCAGAAAATAAACTTTCATTAATTTAAAAGGAAGGGTACATTGATACTACATCAAGGTTGTGTTTCATACAACAGAATCATTTGCTCAAAAGGCATACAAGTAGTCCTTTCTACTTTCAAGCCAAACCAACTGGACACGAATGGCCTTCCTCCTGCACAAGGCCGTAATCCTTCGCATAATGGCAGATGGTGCCACCAGGACAGATGGTGCCACCAGGAAGTTGAACATTCCGCAATCAAAATTGGCAAAGGACTGATCGCCACCAGCAGGTTGGATCTTCTTTGATGAAAATTGGTAATGGGAAGATCCGCGACCTTACAGGTGACGTCCACTTTCCCGAAGTGGATCATCTCGGATAAGCGACTACCAGCCTCGCCTCAAAGTGGATCATCTCGGATAAGCGACTGCCAACCTCCTCTGGAACGCACATCGGCTGCCCCAGTTTGTTCCTCCTGCTTAGAATTACAGTTTCAACTGAAAAAGCAAGAGGCAACTTTTTGATCTCTTTCATCAAAACAAGAGAATGGCGAACTTAACACACATGCAATGATCTTTCTTTGATCAAGTCAAAATGATAGCTTCGCTGGGAAGCTGGGCTGAAACCCTCCTCTGCAGATCAGTCCAATACAAATAAAGGACAAGGGAAATTAATCCCTGAGGCAGCTGTTAAAGCTAAATTAAGGGAGTTAAACTCCCTAAAAGTGATCAGTTCATTGGTAAAAGTCTCAGGATGATCGAGACTTACCGGTCCTTGGCCGGGCAGATTGGGCATCCCCACTAGTTCAGAGATCTGAGTATCTCTCTCAACCAAGAGAAGAGAAGAGAAAAGCAGACCGCTTCTCTTCAGAGGACCTCAAGTGTCCTATTTATAGGCCTCATGGCCTGAGCGCTGCAGCTTCAAGCATGGAAGCGCGAGCGCATTTAAGGCATTTATTGAGCCTTGAGAAAGGGAATATTCTCCCTCGAAAATGCACAAAGGAGGAATGATCTCCCTCGATTAATGCAAGAGAGGTTATTCTAACCTCGAAAAAGGAGCAATCCTTCTCGTAATTGGCCGAAAGCAGTTGGCCTCGGAAAGGAACAACATTCCAAAGCGAACTTATTCTGGGAGACTCAGACGCGGAGCTACCCATATGCGAACCTACCTAGACGCGAAGCTACCAGAGTCGCGAATCTACACAATTCTTCGGCGAATCTATCCCAAAGCAGGATTAAAAGCGAAGCTGAACTCAACCATCATGGCGACGTTCGAACTTCACATACCACCGATCAGAGCAATTCAAAGTATTTCGAAGTCTGAGCCATTGCAGACTTCCGAAAACTTTGAAGGGGGTCTTGTTGACACTCTAAAAAAGATAAGATTCTGACTGGCCTGAACAATGTCTACACTTGTTGACATTTACAAAAGACAAGTGAAAGATAGGCTGATTGGTCTGAACAATGTCTAAACTTGTTGACATTTACAAAAGACAAGCGATAGACAAGCTGACGACCAGTTCTGTACTTGTTGACATTTACAAAAGACAAGTAACATATAAGCTGACGACCAGTTTCCACCCATCTCCGAGGGACAAGGAAGCAACTTGGACTCTACTGATCCAGTGAAGCAGACAGTAAACCCGGATTGCTTCTAAACAGGCCTCAGCAGGTCTAAGATGCTAGCACTTAGATCGCATGAGCCCAAAGGGATATCCTCGCTTGAGAGGCTAAGATCACTTAACTTCGCCTTGAAGCCATTCACAGCTCCATCAGGAAGCTAACTCATAGCTTCGCCGGAAGTGCTCAGCTAACTCCGCAGAGAGTTAACTTCGCTTGAAGCCACACGCAACCACGTAGAAGAATGTTCGGTAACTTCGCCACAGACGACATCTAGCTCCGCTGAAGAGCTGTCTTCTAACTTCGCCACAGACGATATCTAGCTCCGCTGAAGAGCTGTCTTCTAACTTCGCCACAGACGATATCTAACTCCGCTTAAGGGCTATCCTCTGACTTCGTCACATGCGCCATCCAGCTCCGCTATGAGCTCAATGCGGGCAGCACCGCTACAGGTCTGCTATGGTCAACCTATTGACCATTTAAATCTCAGGATGAGATCAAATCTGATCGAATCAAGACCAAATCTAATCAAGATCAAATCTGGGATCAAATTTGGCAGTTGATTGCCGTAATCTCTTGACTCTTCTAAAATGAGTAAGAGGATCAGGGGAGATCATCCAACGATATGGAAAGGATCAAAACAGATCAAGAGGATCAACCGACCTGCCACTTCTAGCTTCGCAGAAGCCGATCCTAGCCTCGCAGCAAGGCTACTTTCCAGATTTAAACAGATTTGATTCAATCTGTTTCTATATTTTCAAGGGACGTTTATACCCTTACTCTCCCTATAAATAGCCTACCAGGGGCACAAGGAGAGAGGACAGCGCGAAAGGACTCCAGAAGAAGAGAGCTCCACACACGCAATGACTTCTTCACGACTTCTCGAGAGGACGCACCGCGCGTACAAACAGAGATCTATTCTCTTGAATTCAGAGACTTTTAGAGAGCTGCTTCTCTAATCAGGGTGTTGATACCCTAATACCTCCCTTCTTCCCAAGGAATCTCCGGAACTAGGCGAGAAGGAATTCCTAAGTTAAGGCGGTTTTGAGAAGTAACGAGAGGGTTCTACCAACCTTCTGTTCTCCGATTCCCCGAACCAGGCGAGAAGGGAATCTCATCGCTCGCATCGTCAAAGGGACAAAGTGGTCGCGCGCTGACCAGACTCCTATCGACACACTTCTCCAGAATCTCTGAGGAGATCTACTTGTAATCTTCTGTATTACTTGTAATTTAGCTCCTCAACTTTTTTTTTTGTAAGTTTTCCCCTTTGCAAAATCTATGGAAAACATCACTCTTTTCAATTTCTTTGTATATAATCCATTTTTCATTTTCCCATCTTCTCAATCTATCACTTTCTTCCTCACTTGATTGTAATTTATTTTCCTTTTCTTTTTAAAAACTAAAAGAAGATCTTTAACCATTCTTTGTAACCTAAAAGAGAACTTATTAAAAAACTTCCATCGCTAGTCTCTCTTTGTGGATCACGACCGGCATAGCCACTTGCTATTGCGGTAGCATTAAGTACCTTGCACTCTTTATTCTTAAGTTCTGAAAATTTGTATTTTGTGTGCAGGTAAAAACTCAATCATTCAGATTTATTTTAATGTAAAGATCGATGATTTTTGGAGTATATTGATCAAGGTGGAGTCATCAAGGCTCAAGGATCCTCAGATCTGAACACGGTAGATGCGGAGGTGATGATCGGATCATCGCCAATGGCGGACGACAAGATGAGCTCGATGAGATCATAGAGGCATCACACAAGGCATCCTATAGAGACTCGCTGTGGCAGCAAGTCAAAGGAAAAATAGCGGAGGGTGATGAAGACGATCAATAGACGAGATTGATTGAAAGGTAGATCGTGCAATCGTAGTCGGATTCAGACGATCATGGTATTGAACCCTATATTCTCCAACATTCTAGATGAAATAGTGGGTGCAGATCGAGGAGATTCCAATGTCTCATGCAGGTTCTGTACAGATCGGTTAAAGGAATCGTCAGAGATCACGATAAAAGTTATGACAGACTTGTCGTGACATGGTGAGATTATTGTAGGCATTGGTGGATATATTAGATTTGAAGACCATCAATAGCAGGGAAATAGATCTGGCAAACATCAATACAATGGTAGATGGCAACCCTGATTGATGGAAGAAAGACCATGACAATGTGTGGCAGGAAGGCCCGATAAGACTATGGCAGTTATGTGAAGACGGTAAGTCTTAAAGTTAAAACATCAAAGGAAGGTGGAACATCACCAAGTGATCGGTGAAAGATCATGGCACGACAAGTCCTTGACAATGTTCATGCAAAGTTTATAAGATCATGACAGAATTAGAGGCGAATTGCCTCAAGATCGGCCGGGCCCCATGGCCGGGAAGGTGTCACAAAGCGGAATTTGCTGGTGACAGCGGTGATGCAATGCAAGTTAAGGGAAAGAAATTAGGTCAAAGAGTTTTAATGAAAAGCTTGAAGGGAGCTCACTTCAAGGTGGAGCTTCAAGAAAAATTGCAACGGGTCTAAGTGTTGCAGGACGACTAAAAAGGGTGCATTTGGGTAAGGCCCGAGATGGCCCAAGGCATGGCGCTAAATCCGCCAAAGGCCTCAGAGAGAGGGGGCATGGTTAAAGGCTTCATGACATGGTTACATCCAAGAAAAGAACTAAGATAGTAATTCAAAATCTCAAGTTATTTTGCTAAACGCTTGAAAAGCAAGTCAAGGTGAAGACTGTTAGGATTTTGCCTTATTTTTCAAGAGGAGATGATGATCCAAGAAAATCCAACTGAGTTGGAGAAGATAATGGCTTGAAGTAGAAGAAGCAAATCAAGGTGAAACAGTTTTCTTTTCAAGCGATTGCCAGTTTTCTTTTCAGGAGGAGTATGAATAGGATTCAATTCCTATTTAATAAAAATTTGTTTCAAAGATTAAAAGGTTTAGAATCCTTTTAGATCAAGGAGATCAACTCCTAATAGGATTGATCAAGATTCTTCAAGTATCCAATGACCAAGATCATCTCATAGTCGAAATAGAAGTTATACTGCAAAATCCTATAAATAAATAATTGTAACCTAGGATTTAGGTGGAGTAGAAGAGTAGAAGAAAGTTGTGGTGAACAATAATGTAAGGCCCTAAAAAGTCAAGAAGGCCCTAAAATGCCAAGAAAGAGAGGAACAAGGTGAAGGTGCATAGAGAGAAGGTATACTCTTATAATCTAGGCATAGATTCAAGGGAAAGGTAAATACTTTGTGTCATCAAGAGGAAGATTAGATCTCTTTGTATCAAGTTTATTAATAAAGCTCTCTCAAGTTCTCTTCCCGTGGATGTAGGCCAAGTTTGGGCCGAACCACGTTAAATTGTGTGATCTTCTTCTTATATCTTTTAATATTCATCTTGTGTACTCGAGGTAATTTTTCATGCTTTCTTTAGATCCCTCATGAGTAGCTAATCTTTTTCATGACTTATTAATCTATGTCCACTACTACTTCTAGTTCAATGTTAGAATAAGCCGATTGGATCTTACGCATGCTTAAACTCTAGAAATAGCTAATACTTTTGAAGACATATGACGATAATTAAATCTATTATTTGCTAATACTTCTCAATAGTTTTTCTTATTCTATGCTTAGATAGCTTTGATAGTTTAATGTTGATTATTCTTCTTTTTCTATACTTGAGAAACTTTGATAGTTTAATGTTAGGTCTTGTTTAGTGATTATTTCAAATAGGCTTTTTTCATCTTATGTATCTTACATGAATTGAATACAACTTTAAGGTATAGTTTTTATGATTCAAAGTGAAATTTAATTTAATATAGGTTGGTAAGTTAGTGGGGCAGATAATTAGTAAGCCATGTTCCTTTAATTCTTTTCAAAACTCTAATCTTTAAAATTAAATCATATCTTCATCTTCTTTCTACCTCTAACACTTAACATAGACTTTGTTTTCTTTTTCAAAAAAGAACTATTAACCTACTTAGTGTTTAAAAAAATACCGAAAAGCTTCTTTCACATTCCTCCCTGTGGATTTAACCCGCATAGCCCTTGCTACCGCTGTTAAATTGCAATAATTTAGAGTCAATATAAATCAGATAAACACTTTCCTAAACTCTGTATTTTTGGCAATCAAATTTTGGCACCATTGTCGGGGAAGGAACGATATTTATTTTATTTACTAAGTGGTTAATTTTTCTTCTTTGTTTTTAATTCAACAGTAATCCATTGATTGAAGTGTTTAAGAAATGAATAGAGTTGCATCATAGACATCTGTCTAATTCCATTTATTTTAAATTACTGTTGAAGAGTGTTGGAGATAAGGTATGTTTGTATTGCATCTAGATTAGGAAATACTTTTTGATGATTTATAATTGCTTTGAATGATTACTTATCTATTTACTTGCACACGTCGCACTAAAATGACTTAAAGGCAAAACCCATAAGCAAGATAAGGTTGGAAAGTCATTACCCTCTCTTAGCCCACAAACCTTCTCGTTACTTACTAACTCAATCCTAATTAAAATCTGAGTAGATGTTGGCCTTAGGGACATCTCGGACTCACTAGGAGATTGACCTAAGAAAAAAGTTGTTGGAATTTAACTCTTGCTAAATCGGTAACTAGGCAGGCAATTAAAAGGCGAAACCTCGAAGAATAATTGTTTGGCATAATTAGGCCTGTCGTTCTTGTACGGATATCTCCTACTGATCTTGCCACCTATCTGGCCGACTAACTTGTGGTTAGATTATGCAATATACCTCCCGTGGACAGTCTAACCAGTTAGGAGTCGTTTAGGTTTAAGGTTTACCCTAACTTAGGCTAAATTTTTTTCTTTTTCTTTTCTTTTGTTTGTTTATTTATTTATTTTGACATTTCTTGAGTAATATGGATTATAACCATAATCTTTCTAACTTTAATAATAATCCATATTTTGCTTCGACCCTTTTCAACCCGGATTACACCAACCCAGCATGACATAACTTTACCTAACAATATTTTAATCAATCATGTATGCCGGGTTGGCCTTATCCGAATCAACGTATGCCCCAATCTCAAGTTTATGGACAAAATTGAAATAATCATCTCTACTCTTCATCGAGTCGATAGGGATACAACACCCCCAAGCCAAATTGTCAACCGCCTTTCCAATAATCATCTTCATGTACCCATTTTCTCGATTAACCAACGAAGAACAAATTTTAAAAGAGTTTGAGCGACAAATTAAAAAGCTAGAAAACGAACGAGCAAGAAGAACATACCAAACTCAAGATCCTCACTCTAGTTTTCAAGCCCCGCCGCAACAAGAAGAATATATCGACTTAGAAAAAAGTATGGAGTCCATGATTTAATTTCAAAGTGATCCATTCGATATGATAGAAGTAAGACTTAGTCGATTGAAAAACATGTGCAGAGTGAGGAAACTCTCCTTACCCAATCTTTGACTATTTCTAACACTTCTAGCCATATTAATGAAAATCAAGAATCATGGTATCTTGAAGACTTTGACCAAAATTCAATTTCACCAGAAAATTTTGAGCTTGACCAATATCAAACCCATTTTAACCCAAACTCTTGATCAAGACCAAGAGACCCATCAACTTTCACAAGTTGAGGTAGAGACACACAACCAACATATGAGAAAAATTTTAGAACAAGTACACAAGTGCTTGACAACCAACTCAATAGACAAGCTAATGAGTTAGTTAGTAGGCAAAAAGAAGATTCTTTTTCTACTCAACTTGCTCCTAGACGAAAAATGTCAATTCTAGATCACATTCGTCTTGACGAAGTAAAAAAATTCAACAATGTTGAAAAATCTATTGAGAAAGTGTGCAAATTGGATGACTATCGTAGGTTTCTTGATAAAGTGATCAAAGATTATTTGGCTACACATGGTCTCGTAGGGAGCAAGTTGAATCATATTGCGATGATGACTGTGATGAGGATAAACCTATCGAGGAAGCTATACATGTGCATGAAGTGTGCTAATTTAATGATGATTCTCTATATTTGGATGACTTGTTTAGAGATGATTTGGTTACATATATATTCCCCGAGGAGAAAGTTGAATCATGTTATGAAAAGGTATGCATAGTTGATGAGCCTCTATTTCTTGATGAATTATTTAAGGATGAATGTGATCATAATGATGAGAAGACACATGTTGAGGATTTTACGCTTAGTCCCCTTTGAGAAAAGAAAACTTAATTTGAGTATCTTCACTTTCGATGAGCCAACCAATGATTAATGACGCCAAAACATAAGTCAAGAAGATATGGTTACACATACATATCGTATGGAACAATTTGAGGATGATGAGAAAATTGAGTTTCAAGTGAAATTTGAGGATGAATTCAAAAGTTTTATACCAAGATAAGTGTTAAAATTATGAGAATTCCTTTATGGATGATGAGCCTATATTTTTTGATGAATTCGATCATATTGATATTCAGATTGAGATATGTAATGATGATAAATTTATGAGGGTGAAAATGGGAAGACGATAAGGAGGAGGTTAAGAAAAATAAAAGACAAATTAAAGAGGATGAGAGATAAAATGACAAAAAGATTGACCTCTCCAATTTCACCACTAAAGATGACATATTGGAATGATGAAAAACGAGCTCAATGGAAGGAACTACCACCTTGAGGTAACATTTTTTCTTCCTTTTCGTTTTTTTTTTCATGTATACATGTATTCATTTACATTGCGGATAATACATGAAATAGGTGTAGGGAAGGGTGCACTAATATACTAACATAGGTAGGTTTACTAAGAAATTTTTTTCTTTAAAAAAAACTTTTTGAAAAAGAAATAATATTTTGATTTATTTTTGCAAGTACTTAAGTTAATTTTAAGGAACAAAAAAATCATAATTCGAATTTCTCAATACTTGATCAAAATAAGATTATTTATTTGTTTTTTAGGTTTAGGAAGAAAAATTGGAAAAATAATTTAGTCTTGAATTTTACCCTGATGAAATATGCATACTTCATACACTTACACACTCAGGATTCAAAACAAAGACTCTTGTTCCTTAGGAAAATATATATATGTGAAAAAACAAATCTAATTATTAATTAGCTAGGTGCTTTGGCTTAGGAAAGCCTTGGTATTTACGCGGAAGGTAATTAGGTAAGTTTGAGAAAAAATATAAATATAATATATGTATTAACACATCTAATAATCAATTAGTTAAGTATTAGAGACTTAAGAAGCCTTGATACTTACACAAAAAAATTAGATGAGTTATACAAATTTAAAAAAAAAATGCATAAAGAGCAACAAAGTGGTAATACTTCAAACTTCTTTCAGAAAAAGGCGAAAAAATTAAATATATATATATATATATATATATTAATATATATGGCATAAGAGTTGGGGATGAAAAATCTGAGTTAAAATCCACGATCAGAAGGTGCATATGACATAGGATAAAATAATAGACTAAGTGAGAAATTTAATTTTGATCCTAACCTAAATTGATAATAAATACTTGCATAGATACTAAGTATAAGAATGAATAATTAGGTGATCCTAAGACTTATATAGATTAACTTGATTTTTACAAAAATCTCTCAAATATTTTTCTTTTTCAAAATGAATTTTGAAAATACTAACACTTTATTTTTCTTTCTTTATGGATTTTGTGGATGTAATTCACTGAAAATCCTCACGAGACAAAACTAATCATCTGGGGGTAACCTAGCTGTTTAATGGCTAGTTGCACATGCTAAGTGTAACCATGATTCTTAAGAAAGTAAGTTAGATTAGTTTAGTTTTTCTTTTTTTTATTTTGCTTGAGGACGATCAAAAGATAGGTGTGGGGGTGTGACTGCATCTCAATTTTACATTATTATTATCACATTTGCTCAATTATCTATGATTATTCTTTATTTAACATTGTTACTTAACCCTCTTTTTGATTATGATGCGTAGCTACTCAAATGAGAAGATAAGGATACAAGAACCTTCTATTTTATCCCTAATCCTATCTAAATCTGGGTTTCAATTTAAATCAATTAGAAATCAAGAGGAGAAAAGGATAAATCATCATCTTCACAATTCAAATTTAAAATCAGAAGACATATTTTTAGAAGATGGATGTGATAAAGATAATCCTAATGGAGATAAGGAGGATAATTTAAATTAAATGGAGTACAAAATTAATTCAAACTCAGATTCAGACTGGACGTCTATTAGTATTTGTAGGCTATCTAAAATCACAAAGGATAAGTCATCATACACGAACCTCACTTCAACACGAAGGTCGCATTTTAACTAAAACACAAACCTCGCGTCTAAAGGGAAACACAGACTCCAGATGCGGGCTGAGTAACTCCGCATCTTACATGGGTCTGAGCAACATTGCGTCTTACTTCAGACGTGGTCTAAGTAACTTCGCGTCTCATGCGGGTCTGAGAAACCTCGCGTCTTACTTCAGACACGGGTCTGAGTAACTCTACGTTCCACTTCAAGCGCGGGTCTGAGCTGTTGGCCCAAAAGCCCATCACTCTAGTTTTGATGATGATTAACTCATGTAGTTATAGTTTACTAATAATCTTGTGTTTATATAGTTTCAGTTTTTGATAAAGATATTAGTAGGTGTTTAGTTTCAACAAAGGAGTTTTGGGAGCTAATACGTGTTGATTCAAGAGCTCGCGCGTCAAGATCGCATCTAGCACTCGGTTGGAGTCAAGCTTGTTGGATCGTGTTTGGATCGAGTCGACTTGGAGAAGGAGTTCTACAAGAAGACTCGGTTTGTTTAGTTTAGATTGTGTTTAGATCTTGTGGACAGGGAGACAGTGTTGATATGCTCAAGCTCACACACACACAAGTTTCAATATGTTTAGTTTTTGGTTTAACCGGTTTTGGATTTCACATCAAAAACATATATATATATATATATATATATATATATATATATATATATATATATATATATATATATATATATATATATATATATATCTTATATGTATATTGGATTCTATCCATATACAATATGCGTCAAAGTTGTTTCAATATCATGTTTTGGTGTTTATACAAGTTTTGGAGAAAATGATTTTTCATTTCAAAATTCAAGTTTTGGAAAATACAGTTTTTGTGTTTAAGCCTAATTTCTATATCGCAAAAATAGTTCAAATAGTTTATAATATGTGTTGATATTTGGTCACACATATTTGTTATTCAAATATCTTATAAGAACTTATTTTTTTTGAAATTTATGTGATTTTATGAGATTTAATTGGTATTAAATTAACTAAATTTTCAATCCCAGATTTCCCAGCTAGACACACTGGCGGTCGACCGGACGGTCGACCAGACCAGGAGTCGGTCGACCAGACCGGTTGATTGATGTGCACGAGAGACGTGCACAGGCCAGCCAAAAAGGCCGGTCGACCGCGCGGTTGACCGACTGAAAGCACCCAACTCTTAGGTGCTGGCCGGTCGACTGGGCGATCGACCGGAGGCTCAACGGTCAGAAAAATGTCCATTGGCCGGTCGACCGGGTGATCGATTGAAAGGGCATTTTTGCCCTTTTCTGCTGCCAACGGGCAAATTTTTTAGAGGGTTATAAATACCACTCTCTTGGGCTATTTTATACATGATTTTTGAGAGCTAAAATTTCTATCTTTCTCAGTGGTTTAGCAAGAAGTTTTTAAAGAGTTTTTGGGCTACAAAGTTTTATTTTTATTTGTTTTAAAGTGTTGAAAAAATCAAAGAAAAGAGAGTATTTGGGAATTGGTTTTTGATCTTTATTTCAACATCTATTTTGAGATTTTCCCAAGTGTTTTTCTTTGTTATTTTCATTCCAAACACTTTATTTTCTCACACTTGAGCTATCATATCTATCCTATCTATAGGATCTTGTTTTTGGTGAGAAAATTGGTTTGTAGTCTTTGTGATCACAAAGGTTGTTTGTGGTCTTTGAGATCATCAAGATTGTAACTTTCTCTTTGCTTTGGTTTGTGCCTATCCCTATTAGTGTAGAGGAGGCTGAGCTTTGGGTTTGTTGTTATCCCTCTTGTGTAGAGGTGATTTATGTGGAGTTTTGGCTTAGTGCCTTATCCTTTTAGTGTGAGGTGATTGTTGTTTGACTTAGTGACTAATCCCTCTAGTGTGAGATGATTGTTTTTTGGCTTAGTGCCCATCCCTCTAAGTGCAGTGGTGATTGTTGTTGTGCTTAGCCTCTTGTGTAGAGGTTGTGTTGTTGGAGAGAGAAGTTGTGTACTACTACTTTATATTTGCCAAATCCTCAGTGGAGGTTCCCTGTGTGAGAAGTCCTGTGTGGACGTATAGTGAAAATCTTTCTGTGTGAAGGCGGGGACGTAGAGCTGTGGCTTGAACCTCAAAACATATCTCGGCATTTGCGATTGATCCATTATCTCTAACTCTCTCTCTTTTATATCTTGCATTGATTCATATTGCTCATATCTTATATTCTTGGTATTATTTGTGTGCCCATACTAGTGTTGAATCAAGAGAGCTTCATATAGCCCCTCAACTCTTATTTAGAGGAATTTAGAAGAGATAATCTAGAGCCCGTCATCGAAAATTCGGCTACACTATTTGGTTATACTTAGTGTATTGTAATTAGTTTTTAATTCCACACCATTTATCATTAGATTAGCCATACACCTATTTACCCCTCCTAGGTGTATTTTCAATTAGTATTAGAGCCTACGCTCCTGATATTAGGTTTGACCACCTAGGAGTGAGATCTTGGATAGCTAATCTAGATTTGCATATGCACACATATTTGCTCACACACACTCATAGATTACCTTGTCCCTCCCATGTTTGATGTTTCAAACATCGAGATATGGAAGCTTAGAATGCGTGCCTATTTAAAAACTTTAGGAATGCATGTTACCTTGCTACTACCAAGAAATATTATCTTGGTAATAACAAGCATATAGAAGCTAATGCACAAGCCCTAGAGGCACTTAGATGCACTCTTAGCAAAGATTATCTTTCTATGATTTCTTACTGTGATGCCGCTTTTGCAGTGTGGGACACTTTGACATCTCCCAAGCTTCAAACGCCAAAATATGTGGAGAAGAAATCTAGTGGAGAAGAATCCGAACAAGCTTGCTACATGGTCCAAGGGAATCACTCCCTTGAGGTACCTTCGAAAACTCAACTAGATGATTATGCTGGCTCTTCAGGTGATGACATCATGGATGCTGATGCATTAAATGAAGAACTATCTTTAGTTTATAAAAACTTACTTGAAAAGTACTAAGTTTTGAAAAATAAAAATTTTAAATTAAATAAAGAAAATAAGAATTTGTGTTCAAAACTAAACATGATTTTACAAGAGAGGGTTGAGATTTCAAGTGAAAGAGATTACTTGAAAACCCAACTTGACCTTGTGTTAAAAGAAAATGAAATCTTGAAAAATAAAAATAATTATAATGATGTTTTGAGGAAAAATGAGGTATTGTCTTCAAAACTTGAAATTGTTTTAAAAGAGAATGATTCTTTGAAAAATAAAATCGTTTTAATTTCAAAGGAATTGGATTTAATTTCAAAGGAAAACTCTTCTTTAAAAAATGATTTTGATACTCATGTTTGCCATGTTCCTATTACTTCCTCTTCCATTGATATACATGTTGGTAGCTCCACTTTGTCTTCAAGTATTAAAAGTGATATATGTATGTTGAAGAAAAGTGTAGATTATTTGGGCTTCATTTTGAGCTAATGTGCCATGAACCACACACGTTTGGAATCTATGTTTCGCAAGAAACATGCTCCTCATATGCATGTACACCATATACGGCATACACATGCTCATCATGCTCACTCATATGACTCTATGTATGCTCATGTGTACATTTGTACACATTGTGGACGTAAGGGTCACCTTAAAAATTTTTGTTATGATGGGATGCATAATTCAAATTTTGCAAACAAATTTATTTGGGGTAAGGAAAGGTGCTAACCCCTATGGACCCAATAAGGTATGCATACCAAAATTCACTCATATTATATTTGATGTAGGTGTGGACTCTCACATGACGTTAGAGGTGTTGGTGCCTTGATGGTGGATGCGTATGAGCTTGATAGACACCACATTGGATGCATCACCTTCAAGGAAGTTTGGTGGGAGGACCACCATAGTTTGGAGATTTAGAAATTAGCTCTAATGGTAACTATCTCTAACTCCCATTTAGTTTACATGCTTTCATATTGTTGATTTTTAGCATATTTTGATTTTCCATGTTCACTATATTAGATGCAATGTAAATTAGACATGTGATATACATAGATAGTGTTTTGAAGTACACCCATGTTCATATGGACTTACATCTTTTTGTGTTCTCACTATAGTTTAGCTATTGTGTATATTCTAGATCTAAAGCATGTGCATCTATCCTAATGATCATGTTTGATTTTTGCACTTTATATTTTGATTACTTGTTTAGATGTAGCCTTCATTATAAATTGTGTTTATACTTGTACAACTAGTGAGCCACATTTGACTATTATATGTTTGTGCTATGTTGCTCATTTGTACCCATTAGACGTACTTGTATAGCCTAGTTTTGATGATTCTTGCATTTTAACTTGTATTCCCTACTTTTGTACATGTTTCCATATAAATGTGTTTAGCTTCATGTATATGTCAATTTTACTAAAACTTTAGATATACATGCATACCCTTGAGTCATTTGCCTTCATGCAAATTCTTTTATGGACTCGTTTGTGTTTGGGATATGTATGTATACTTCTAGTTTAGACAAAATATACATATACCTTGAAGCCCATTTAGTTTTGATGATTTCTTATTTTTGATAAAAGAAATTTCATATGAGTTTTATTATCTAATTTCATGATTATGCTTTTCACATGATTCTTGTACATTCACATTATTTGTGTTTACTCATTACTTTATTTTATGAGTATATTGTTGAGCTTTATATATCTTGAGTGTCAATTTTGTGTAAAATGCATGCTTCATGAGATATATAATTTGGTTTCATGTTTTGAAGAATCTATAACTAGTTATTTCAAAAATTATCTTTAACTAGTTCATATTCTTCATTTGGTGAAAATTTTAAACATGTTAAAACTATTTTCAAACTCATATTTTTGAAAACCCTACCATCGAAGGGCGGTTGGATGGGCGACCATGCCTTGTATGCTCAAAATTGAAAATCTATTTAAACATGTGCATGAATAGGGTGGTAAGTATGAGGTATACACATAATTTACATGATAATTTTATTCTTGTATACTCATATTTGTTTTCTATATATATATGCTTCAAACGTCAATTAGTATCAATTTCAATTGGTATATTCATTTTCATACATCTATATATGATTTGATTGTGCTTACAGTGTTTTTACATCTTAAAGCACAAATTATTTTTGCTAAGCTTGATTTAGTTCATAATGACAATTATTTTTCAATTGGTATTTTATACAAGCTTATGCATTATTTTTATTTAGTATTTCATAAAGGGGGAGAAAATTCGTGTTTTATCTTTCAATCGGTTTTATTTTCAATGGTATCTTACTCCCATTCTTTATGATGAAAAATACTTTGCCTTGGTATATGTTAATAATTTCAATATTGGTATCAATAATCTTAAATTGGTATTATTCTCAATTTGGTATCCTTATTGCAAAATGAGTTGTGTTTACCTAAAATTTGGTTTTTTACTTTCAATTGGTATAAAAATTTACTATTTTTTTCAATTGGTATAATTTGATTTCAATTGGTATCAAACTTACAATGTTTCATTTTCAATTGATATCAAAAATCTTCTATTGGTATCTTAAAATTTTTTTACAAGTGGTACCAATATTTGTGTTTGTCAACTATTGGTATCTACAATTTCATTTCATTGGTATCAAAAATTATTTTGTTGGCTTCAAGAAAATTCATAAATTTGTTTAAAAGTGGTTTTAAAAATGTTTTGATATGTATTGCTTATATGCAAGCGGAGCTTAACATCTTCTCTATATATAAATTCATGTTGAGTGCATCTCACATTGAGGAGCTTGACCTCTCTTCTTTATGTGATACACGTGTGTAGGGGGAGCTTTATATCTCCACTTATACATTGTATATTATGTGTTATGTGATTAGGGTCTAGTCATCTCTTTTCATGTAATGCATGTATGCAGGGGGAGTTAACTTTACGTCTCTCCTCTTCATGAATGTATATCACATATATATCTTTATTGCTTGTTTTTCCTTCGACCCTTTGTTGATGAATTGACAAAAAGGGGTAGAAGAATTTGGTGAGTTTATATATGCATGTTTATTTTATTTCCTCGTTTATGCAAAAAGGGGAGAAAAGAATTTGGTGAGTTTATGCATGTTTATTTCCATATTTATGCATATATGTGTTATTTGGTTTATGCACTTCATTAAATATCTTTATGTTTATTGCTATGCATGAGTTAAGGGGGAGCTTCTATGAAGCTTAACTTTAATCCAATGTATATATACATCAAAAAGGGGGAGATTTTGGCCCAAAGGTCCATCACTCTAGTTTTGATGATGATTAACTCATGTAGTTATAGTTTATTAATAATTTTGTGTTTATATAATTTTAGTTTTTGATCAAGATATTAGTAGGTGATTAGCTTCAACAAAGGAGTTTTGGGAGCTAACACGTGTTGATTCAAGAGCTCGCGCGTCAAGATCGCATCTAGCAATCGGTTGGAGTCAAGCTCGTTGGATCGTGTTTGGATCGAGTTGACTTAGAGAAGGAGTTCTACAAGAAGACCTCAGTTTGTTTAGTGTGTTTAGATCTTGGGGAAAGGTAGATAGACATGCTCAAGTTCACACACACAAGTTTCAATATGTTTGGTTCTTGATTTAACCGGTTTTGGATTTCATATCAAAAATATAGATATATATCTTATATGTATATTGGATTCTATCCATATACAATATGCTTCAAAGTTGTTTCAATATCATGTTTTTGTATTTATACAAGTTTTGGAGAAAATGATTTTTCATTTCAAAATCAAAGTTTTGGAAAATACGATTTTTGTGTTTAAGCCTAATTTCTAATATCGCAAAAATAGTTCAAATAGTTTGTAATATGTGTTGATTTTTGGTCACATATATTTGTTATTCAAATATCTTATAAGAACTTATTTTGTGAAAATTATGGGATTTAATTGGTATGAAATTAACTAAATTTTCAATCCTAGATTTCCCAGCCAGACACACTGGCGGTCGACCGGATGATCGACCGGACCAGTCGACCAATGTGTATGAGAGACGTGCACAGACTAGCCAAAAAGGCCGGTCGACCGCGCGGTCGACCGCGCGGTCGACCGACTAAAAGCACCCAACTCTCGGGTGCTGGCCGGTCGACCGGGCGGTCGACCGGAGGCTCAACGGTCAGAAAAATAACCGTTGGCCGGTCGACCGGAAGGGTATTTTTGCCCTTTCCTGCTGCCAACAGGCAGATTTTTTAGAGGGTTATAAATACCCATCTCTTGGGTTGTTTTATACATGATTCTTGAGAGCTAAAATTTTTATCTTTCTCAGTGGTATAGCAAGAAGTTTTCAAAGAGTTTTGGGCTACAAAGTTTTATTTCTATTTGTTTTCAAGTGTTGAAAAAATCAAAGAAAAAAGAGTATTTGGGAATTGGTTTTTGATCTTTATTTCAACATCTATCTTGAGATTTTCCCAATGTTTTTCTTTGTTATTTTCATTCCAAACACTTTGTTTTCTTACACTTGAGCTATCATATCTATTCTATCTATAGGATCTTATTTTTGGTGAGAAAATTGGTTTTTGGTCTTTGTGATCACCAAGATTGTTTTGGTCATTGAGATCACCAAGATTGTAACTTTCTCTTTGCTTTGGTTTGTGCCTATCCCTCTAAGTGTAGAGGAGGTTGAGCTTTGGGTTTGTTGTTATCCCTCTTGTGTAAAGGTGATTGTGGTCGGGTTTTGACTTAGTGCCTTATCCTTTTAGTGTGAGGTTATTGTTGTTTGGCTTAATGCATTATCCCTCTAGTGTGAGGTGATTGTTGTTTGGCTTAGTGCCCATCCCTCTAAGTGTAGTGGTGATTGTTGTTATGCCTAGCCTCTTGTGTAGAGGTTGTGTTGTTGGAGAGACGAGTTGTGTACTCCTACTTTGTATTTGTCAAATCCTCAGTGGAGGTTCCCTGTATGGGAAGTCCTGTGTGAACGTATAGTGAAAATCCTTCTGTGTGAAGGCGGGGATGTAGAGCAGTGGCTCGAACTTCGAAACATATCTCGATGTTTGCGATTGATCCACTATCTCTAACTCTCTCTCTTTTATATCTTGCATTGATTCATATTGCCATATCTTATATGCTTGGTATTGTTTGTGTGCCCATACTAGTGTTGAACCAAGAGAGCTTTATATAGCACATCAACTCTTATTTAGAGGAATTTAGAGAAGATAGTCTAGAGCCCGTCACCGGGAATTCGGCTTCACTCTTTGGTTATACTTAGTGTGTTGTAATTAGTTTTTAATTCTGCATCATTTATCATTAGATTAGCCATACACCTATTCATTCCCCTCTAGGTGTATTTTCATGAGCAACTCCACGTTCTGACCGTTGAGGTTGCCAGTCGATCGCTCGGTCGGCCGCCCCCAAGGCCACATAGAGAGTTACTCTCTGTCGGTCGACCAATTAGTCGACTGGCCAAACCCGAGACTTGGGCTTAGCCAGTTGGTCGAGGATCGGTCAACCGATCCTTGTTATAGTGATCGGTCGACCGACTGAGCCAAGGTTCTGGTCATGTGCACGTCGGTCGACCGCTCGGTCGACCGAGCCATGCTTCGGTCGACTACTCAGTCGGCCGACAACAGCCCAAAAATAGGAATTAAAGGGCTAAAACTTGGACTTTGAAACCCATATAAATTCCTATAAAATCCAATACATTTCACAAAATTAAGTACATGTAATTACTTTAAAATTCAAATATGTGTGATCAAAAATCAACATATTATACAAATATGTGAACTATTTTTGAGATAAAAAAATTAAAGCTTAAACCAAAAACTGTATTTTCAAAATCAGACATTGAAATGGACTTTAAAACTAGTATAGATACAAAAAAAAAAAGATATTTGAAACACATATGAAGCATAGTGCATATAGATAGAATCCAATACACATAGTAAATGATATATCCTTGTATCATCTCCTCGATATGGGAGGAAGTCGCAGCCTCGCTGTCCGCGGCCAACCCTGCAGCATAAAGGGAAAATGTTAGAACCTTTTCCCTAGTTAAAAAGGGAAACCGGGTCAACAAGACGATAAGAGTACCTTCAACAGCAGCAATTGGTGCTACTGGCGAAACCGTCACAGGGTAGCACCTGTGTATTTCTTCCTCCGAGATATGTGAGAATTTGCTTGGATCTAGCAGAGCGGGTTCATCGCCAAAATCGACTTCATCGCCTGAATCATATTCGTCCTCGCCGGACGATGAAGACGATAGTTCAACGCGAGAAGCCTCGGCAATTGAGGCCTTGCCACCAAATACCCCAGTAGTAGGACTAGGGTCAACTACCCGCGAGCTGGAGATTAATACACCAGGAGACCCAGGCTGTTGTGCCTCATCTCTCCTTTCATGAGCCGAAGAAGACCCTAGTTGAGTTGAGACCCCTGGGATCTCAACATCATCCCTGCCCATCAGGGCAACCTCGAGCTGCTCGGCCTCATCAGTTGCGATGGGTTCATCAGCAAGCTCCCCTTCCTCTAAAATTACGGGGCCCCTGCTGCGCAATCCACGAGAACGAATAAGGGGGGCGTCGTCTTCCTCCTCCTCTTCTTCCCTCTGCTCTTCAACGCCGGAAGGGATGGTCTCTTCAGCTGCCAAGTCTTTCCTGGCCTTCTTTGGGGCAGGCTCAGCTGTGGAAGTAGAGGCAGGCTCAGCTTGGAGAGTAACGCCATGAGGACGTTTATGCACCGCCTGTCGATGCCTTCTAGCAGGCTGCTCCCTAGGTGTTGCTGCTCCCGGCTCCACCCCTGTCTCCCCTCTGGCCTCTTTCTTAGCTGCTTGGTATTCATCGATGCCTCGCATGCGTTTGTTGGAGGCCAACTTGCTCTCATAAGACGCATTAATGCTCTTGATGCAAGAGCGATCCATTGAGTAGCCAGGTATCTTGCTAGCCTGGGAGTACCAAGTGCAGAAACCAAGGCTTGCATAGCAGTTTGGCGTCTTGTGAGGCAAGCTAAAAAGAGCTTTTGTCCCCCCAGCCACGCTGTAATACCAGGCCCGAGCACCTTCGAACAAATTCTCACTGAAGGCAAGTTGGGCGTTAGGGTTGCCGACATACAGTTGATCGTAACCGAACTATCGGGAAAAACGATTCGGCACATAAGGCTCAATTGTGCATGAGTTCCCTTGCCGGAAGAGCAGATACCCGGGCCGAATGTTAATAAGCCATCAGAAGACTCCCGATGGCAACCTCGTGAAGTCGTCCGGACCTTCAAGGTCAGCAAATTTATCCCCATAAGATGCACCAGTAATATCGGGGAAGCAGCGGTTGAGATGATAATTCGAAACGTTCAGAATACATTTCCGAACGTAGAACGTATAGAAGTGGGACCAGCTCGAGCTCTCCAACCTCTGCACAAAAGGGACAAACCCTTCGGATTGAGACACCGGCGTCATTAGTGAAGGGCAGTGCATCACGTACCAAGCCATTAGGTACGTATAGGGAAGCTCGATCCGTGGGTTAGGGGTCTTTACTCTCGGCCTCCCCTCCGAGTCAACCTCCGGTCTACCTTGGGAGTCGACGATGGCCTCCACTTTGCACAGGCTCTGAGTCAGGGCCCGTAGTCCACTTTGGATTCCAACCACCATTGCTGGAAGCAGGGCGATGGATCTACCATAGGCCAACAGGACCGCCGATACACCACGTCGGCAACAATTACTTCATGTGGCAGTGTCGGCACTACACAGCGCTTCAACCACAGCATGAGAAAGCCCGCCAGTAATGCCCGGTCAGAAATGGGGACCCGGGCTTGATGATGGAAACTTTCAAAAACCGTGTCAGGTTTGAAAGTGTCTTCATTCGACTCTGTGGTATAAGAACTCACAGAGGCATCAATCCTCTCGGCGATTTCTTCGTCGGTGCTAGGGGCCAGAATGGTCACCGAGTGATCTTTCTCAGCTACACCGTTGAACAGGTAGCTCGCCCAAGACATCTGCTTAACTCCCTGGTCCTCCAGGAAGTTATTTGACCGCAGATATAGAAGTGACACAGCACTTCCCAGTAGGTCTCATATATCTGGGGGCACTCTTTCCTCAAAAGATGAAGCTCCTCAGAAGTGGGAACATATTCTTCATAGGGGGCGTCTCCCATGACCAGCCCTGAAACTTCATATAGTTCATGCAGGGCGAGCCCCATTTCTCCGACCGGGGTGAAGAATGTCCCCGTTAAAGGGTTGTAGTGCTCCAGGATCCCATAAAAATTGTGGGAACTTTGCGGGATGCCATACTGCACAGCCCTGACCGCATGACGCATTCCCACTTGTTCCAACAGACCTCCAAGTTCAGCGAGGACAAAGCCTACCATCTTGCCCCACCAGACTTTGTCGGAGGAATGGACCCACCCGAGCGGGCGGAAGTCACCTGGAAAATCACCCCTTACCTTCATGAATTGATTGATGAAGGTAGTGCTGAGCTGAGGAGTTTCCCCTACTGGGTACTCAGACCTGAGTAATCCAGGAAACAAGCCAAAAACTTCCTTCCCGTGTCCGCCAGGGTGTACCTTTCTAGCGCCCAGTATGCCGAGAGAGACACTGGGGACAGATCGGGTAAGCTCCCATTCCATTGCCCGGTGGACAGACATGTGCTGGAGATAGGATAAGGGATACATTCTCTCCATATTTGGAAGAAAGAATTTCCTATCCCCTATTTGGCGAAGCCACTTATAATCGCCGTCATGCAAGATGCTACCATCCTCGCCAATGTTGTCCCCAAAGAAGAAGACGGGTTTCTTTAACGGAATACGTGAATCCGTCTCAAAATCTGCGTCGGTCATGATTTCCCAGAAGGTCCTCATGTCGACCTTGGAGATCTTCTCCCTTCGCTCCTTCGACTTGTCGGTAGTCACAGGAGCAGTCTTCTGCAACACGAAGGTTAGATTGCGGTTAGCACCACCTACATGCCCGAAGTGACACTTTTTGGAGAGAGGGTCGGAGGAATATCGCACTGCAAAAAAGAATAATACTTGATCAGAAAGAAATTGATTAAGTGTTTACAACTCGAACACAGAAATGAACCCAGACGCGGAGATCATCAAAATCTGCGTCCAGATCCAAAGATCGCGAGGCTAGCATGGAACCCGCGTTTTGAAAGTCCAAGACTTATGAAAAAATTCTAAGTATTGGATTCAGACGCGAGATTCATGAGGACCAGCATCCGATTTCACAAGATGCAAGAGTCATAAGAAGTCTGCATCTGAATCTTTCACACTTAGAAATATTCTAAGTGTTGAACCCAAAACGCAAGGCTCATTGGGGCCCTGTGTTCAACAAAGCAGACGCAGATTCGAGCAGATAAAAGAAGCAGAGGTCATCAAACCTGCGCCCTGTTGAATCAACTCAAAAACTGCGCCTGATAATTAAACACGGGCTTGAGCCCGCGTTGGCGATTCATATTCAAAAAGAATTTCAGAGTTAAAAGAACTCTGTAAACCCCTTTTAATGGCGGAAATCAAGCCCGATGGTTTTTTATACCTGAAATAGGGGTTTCCTGCATGGAGGAACCGCCCATTTGAGTCTCAGGAATGATGGCCTTTGAAGACGAAGCAGTATGCTTGGCCTTTGGTGCCATTGTGATCGAGGATCCGATGTTAGATGAAGGAAACGAGAACAAAGAAAGCTCCTTTCTCAAACCCTAACAGATGCACACAAAGACGAAGGAGAGTCTAATGATGACTCTTAAAGGACTGTTGCCTTTTATAGGCACAGTGATTCGTAAAGATACGCGGCGCTTGGCTCGACGCCTAATCACCGTCTGACGCGTGGAAAGCACATTAAATGTAGCGTGAAGTTCGCACGCCAAAAAGAAGGTGTCCCCTCAATTCTGCAGGACACGTGGCAACATACTCATGGCACGGATTCGCATCCAACAGTCGCGTCTTCATCTCTAAAGACGCGTCCCTTCTCAACACGGCCAGAGTTGCGTCCGGAAAGCCGCGTCTTCATTCCAAAAGACGCGTCCCTCCGAAGATCGCATCTTTTCAACCCGGCCAAAGTCGCGTCTACCTCATGGAGTAACAGTCGCGTTGTCATCCCAAAAGATGCACCCCTATAGAAGGCGCGTCTTTAAAGCAGTATCACCCCTGCGTCCATAGAACTGACGTGTAGTCCTTGCTTCTGCAATTCAGTTCAAAAGTACACTGGCACAAGCAGACGACTGCCCACCCCTGGTTTAAAGTGCACCAACGACAAACTCAAAGCATCGGGGAGGTTTAGACTGTGTATCTAGACACTCAACACGATCAGTTTTGGCGGCTTCAAAGAGTTCCACAGTACACTCACGAAGGCCATACTCCAAACAAGATCAAGCTCGAAGCTTTGTCAGTCCAAATCATAAAAGTGGATTCAGCTAGAGTCCAAAGTAATTCGAAATCCGTCTCAGCTAACTGCGAAATATCGAAAACTTTGGAGGGGGTTCTGTAGGCTGTCTAAAAATCATTAAAGACAAGTCGTCAAAAGCAGAGTCCCAAACTCCAGACGCAGGGCTAATCTCAGCCAGCACTGCAGCACCAAGGCGCGAGGGTCGAAACCCGCGTCTCAGCAGCACCAAGGCGCGTGAGTCGAAACCCACGTCTCAGCCAGCACTGCAGCACCAAGGCGCGAGGGTCGAAACCCGCGTCTCAGCAGCACCAAGGCGCGTGAGTCGACACCCGCGTCTCAGCCAGCACTGCAGCACCAAGGCGCGTGGGTCGACACCCGCGTCTCAGCCAACACTGCAGCACCAAGGCGCGTGGGTTAAAACTCGCGTCTCAGCAGCACTGCAGCACCAAGGCGCGAGGGTCGAAACCCGCGTCTCAGCAGCACTGCAGCACCAAGGCGCGTGGGTCGACACCCGCGTCTCAGCCAGCACTGCAGCACCAAGGCGCGAGGGTCGAAACCCGCGTCTCAGCAGCACCAAGGCGTGTGGGTCGAAACCCGCGTCTCAGTTGTAACCGTTCTGGTTATAGGGTCAATCACGGCCCACATAACGGGGAAAGTTAACCCCCATTATGGAGTGTTTTTAGGAGGCACGTTCGCTCCTGAAACCTCTATAAATAGCCCCGTTGCTATGGAGAAGGGGTCGGATTTTTTTAGAGAGATCAGAGAAGAGCTTGACTTGAGAGCTTCTACAGAGAAGGAAAGAGAGTCCAACTCTTCAACTAACTTGCTGCGTACAAGTTAATCTTTGCCTACAATCTCTTTGAGATTTTGGTCGACAGAGCTGTGTTACTCCGTCCGCCAACCGAAGAGAAGATCCCCAGAAGTTCCTGACATTCACCCGGTCAACGGAAAACAAGATTCACTTTCCACCGCAAATTGAAGAACCCAGCACTAAACAAAGGGGAGATTCAAGACTCAACATCTTCCCTCCCTTGTAGTCGGAGCATTAGTCCGTTGTAATCTTTCAATTGATTCAAGGAAACTTTACACCGAATTTTTCTACTCCGCACCAAACAACCTCAAGGGAGTCATTCCCTTGGACCATGAGGCAACGCTCATCAGACTTGTCTTTCCTAGATCTCCTCATCCTATCGATAATCTTGGAAGCTCGGGAGAAGTTATAATGCTCCAAACTGCAAAAGTCGAATCATAGTGAGCAAACACATGTAATAAATCTTTATCAAGAGATGCTCTAAGTGTCTTAAGTGCAAGTGCATTGGCCTTTTTATGCTTGCTATCATTAGGGTAGGATTCCTTGGTAATGACTTGGTAAACTCTAGAGCCTAGGGCTTTCAAATGACTACTCATCTTGGCCTTCCAAATATCAAGTCTAGAAATATCAAACATAGGAGGGCTATCCATGAGTGCAACTATATGTGTGCAAAATGCAAATGCAAATGAAGATTAGCAAACCAAGATCTCACTCCTAGGTGGTTAAACCTAAATATCAGGAGCGTAGGCTCTGATACCAATTGAAATCACCTAGGGGGGGTGAATAGGTGATAGTGCTAATCTAGTGAACTTAATGCGGAATTTAAAAACTAATTACAATTACACACAAGCAAGTATATGATATGGCAATATGATCAATGCATAAAGTAAAGAGAGAGAGAGAGAGAGTCAATGGATCAAGCGCAAACAACAAGATTTGTTTCGAGGTTCGAGCACCCAGCTCTACATCCCCGCCTTCACCCAGAAGGATTTCGAATCCACTAGCTTGTCCACAAAGGACTCCCACACAGGGAACCTCCACCGAGGATTTGGGGCAATACAATAACTAGGAGTACCCAACTCCTCTCTTTACAACCACAACCTCCTTCTTGAGGCAAAGCACCAAGCCAACAAACAATCACCTCACAACTTGAGGGATTAGCACAAAGCTACACAAGGATCACCTCACAACTTGAGGGATGCAACCCACTTGTACAACCTCCTCAACACAATGAGGGAAAGGCACAAAGCCAAGCAAATAAGGGGTTTACAACTTGGTGATCAAAAGACCACAAACAATCTCTTTTTCCCACAAACACAAAGACCCTATAGATAGGATAGAATGAAGCTCAAGTGCGGAAAACAAAGTGTTTAAAACAAAGAAAAATTACTTGGGAAATCTCCACAAAGATATAGAATGATTGAACCAAAACAAATTCCCAAAAGACTATTTTTCTTTGAAATATTAAAACACTTTAAAACAATAAGATTGATCTCTTTAGCACAAAGAAACTCTTTTTAGAACTTGTATAAACACTAGAGAAAGCTCAGAAATTTTGTCCAAAAATTCTTAGAGAAAACAGGCCATTTATGGGGTATTTATAACCCCTAGAAAAATATAGCCGTTGGCAGCAAATTCTGCCAAAAATGAACTACCGGTCGACCGTCCGGTCGACCGGCCAACAGTCAATTTTTTACCGTTGGCAGCTATCGGTCGACCGCCCGGTCGACCGGCCCCAGAAACAGATAGCAGCACTCTCTGTCCGGTCGACCGCTCGGTCGACCGGGAGCAACCCGAGAGTGGGTTGCTCACAGTCGGTCGACCGGCCGACTGACACGGCTACGTGCACAATCTTGTGCACGTCCGGTCGACCGCTACGGTCGACCGGCTCCTGGCCCGGTCGACCGTTACGGTCGACCGCCAGAGCCTGGCAGCCAAAATCTGGGACAGAAAAACTGGATTTTTGAAGTCTTAAAAATTCCCATAAAATCTCTAAAAATCCACAAAAATTGTTTTCTCATTTTACATTGATATATAAACACGTGATAAAAATTAAAACACAAAAATCAAACAATTTGAACTATTTTTGTGTCTTACAAATTTTTATCAAAAACCAAAACCTGTATTTTTCAAACTTGGATTTTTCAAAAGAAAATCCGATTTTTCCAAAACTCATTTAAATACAAAAACATGATACTTAAACACATTGAAGCATGTTGCATATGGATGGAAATCCAATATACAAGAAACATATACATATCCATGTTTTTGACTTTAATTCCAAAATATGTTTTGTTAAAAATACCAAAACATAAAACACATGAATGAGTAAGTCAAAACTAAGTTTGTCTAGGAAGTTGAAGCATGCATGTATATAGAACAAATCTAATATACATTAAACCATGTAAACTTGTTTTGAATTTATCTATTCATGAAAACCAAGATCGGTTAAACCAATCAAACCGAAAACCAAAACGGAAACATGAAACGTGTGTGTTGTGAACTTGAGCATATCATACTATTCTAATCTTTACAAATGGATATAAACACAAAACTAAACTAGGTACCGATGTCTTCTTGTAGAGCGCCGTCTCCAAGCCGACTCGATCCAAAACTCCAAAACTCCGAGCTAGACTCCAACGAGTGCTATATAAGATCTTGATGCTCGGGCTCTAGAAACACCTCGTGAAAGCTTCCAAACCATTTTGTTGAAGCTAATCACCAACTAATATCTTGGTTAATGATCTGAAATTAAAATCACAAGATTATTAGTACACATAACTACATGAGTTAATCATCATTAAAACTAGAGTGGAAGGCCTTTGGGCCAACAGATGCAAGATAATCCATGAGTGTATTGAATGAATGTGTGCAAAATAAATATATAGACTAGCAAATGAGAATCACACTCCTAGGTGGTTAAACCAAATATCAGGAGTGTAGGCTCTGATACCAATTGAATGTACACCTAGAGGGGGGTGAATAGGTGCAATGCTGATCTAAGACAAATAATACAGAATTTAAAAACTAGCACACAACATGTAACCAAGAGTGTGTTCGAATTCCCCGTGAAGGGCTCTGGAACTTCTCCTCACTATTCCTCTAAATTACGAGTTGAGGTACTTCAATAACTCTCTTGGTTTAACACAAGTGTGAGCACACAAACAATATCAAGCATGTATGTATATATGCAAGAATAGTAATGCAAGATATAAAGAGAGAGAGAGAGAGAGAGTTGAGAGAAAAATATCCAACGCAAACACAAGAAAATGTTTCGAGATTCGAGCCACTGCTCTAGTCCCCCTTCACATAGAAGGATTTCCACTATGTCCGCCATGGACCTTCCACAAAGGAACCTCCATTGAGAAATTACAACAATACAAATAAGGAGTACACAACTCTAACTCTCACACACCTCACACAGGAGGGTAGGCACAAAGCAAAGAGAAAATACAACTTGGTGATCACTTAGATTACAAACAATAACTTGGTGATCACGAAAGGTCACAAACAAAACCTCTCACAATATAATGATCCTAGAGGATAGATTTGCAATGAAAAGCTCAAATATATTAGTGTACATAGTTTTTGAAAAGAAAACACAAAGAAAATACTTAGAGAAACTCTAGAAATGATATAAAAATTTAGGTCAAGAAACTAGAATCTCAAAACTTGTTTTCTTTTGATTTTCCAAAACTTTTAAACAAATACAAATAAAGATTTTGTAGCTAAAAAAAAAAAACTTCTTTAGAAACTTATTACAAAAACTCTGTAGAAGATGGGCAAAATTGCTCTTCAAAATCTTGAGAAAAACTGACCAAGAGAACCCTATATAGGGGTTCAAAAAACTAGCTGTTAGGCTTAGAAAACTGGCCAGATTGGCCTGTCGGTCGACCGAGAACGGTCAGATTTCTAACCGTTGAGGTTGCCGATCGACCACCCCCAAGGCCATAGAGAGATTTACTCTCTGTCGATTGACCGCTCGGTCGATGGCCAAACCTAAGACTTGGGATGAGCAGTCAGTCGACGATCAGTCGACTGATCCTTGCTACGGTCGACCAGTCGATCGACCGAGCCAAGATTCTGGTCATATGCACATTTCTGTGCACATCAGTCGACCGATCATCGATGAAGCCATGCTTCGGTCGACCGGTCGGTCGGCCGACAGCAGCCCAAAAATAGGAATTAAAGGGTTAAAACTTGGACTTTAAATCCCATATAAATTCCTATAAAATCTAATAAATTACACAAAAATAAGTTCATATAAATATTTTGAAATTCAAATATGTGTGATCAAATATCAACATATATTACAAACATGTGAACTATTTTTGAGGTAAAAAAATTAAGGCTTAAACAAAAAATTGTATTTTCCTTAACCAAACTTTGAAATAGAAAACCGATTTCTCTAAAACTTGTATAGATACAAAAATAAGATATTTGAAATACATTTGAAGCACACTATGTATGGATAGAATCTAATACACATAACAAATGATATATCCTTGTTTTTGATAATAAATACCAAAATAAGTTTTTGGTAAAAACAAAACTTAAACACATGACTAGAAACATCAAAATAAATTTTTCAAAACATATATGAAACATCAATGTATATGTCTGAAATCCAATATACATATATAGACAAAGTAAACTTTTGATGAAATCTATTCATGAAAACAGAAAGATGTCTACATGATAATTCGAAACACAAAACTTAAAACTTGATTCTATGAGTTTTGTGTAAACCAAGTAAACATAAACCTTTGAAACTAAAATGGTTACACCGAAACCTAAAACTATAAACTTGTGTGTGTATATACTTGAGAAATTCAAAACTATTTTATCCTTACAGAAGATCTAAACAAATAAACCTAGATTAAATCTTCTTATCGATCTTCTTCTCCAAGACGACTCGATTCAAATACGATCTATAGAGCTTAACTCCATCTTGAGTACTTGGTATGATCTTGATGCGCGAGCTTTTGAATCAATACATGATACTTCGAAACTTGACATCGAGTCCATTGTAGAAGCTAAACACAATTATGATCTTGACCTAAATCTGAAACTTAATAAATACACGATCATTAGAACTATAACTTCATAAGTTATTCATCATCAAAACTAGAGTGAAAGGAGTTTGGGCCAACAGATTCCTCATCCTCTGGCTCTACGGCCAGAGGAAGGCCGTGCGGCCCAAGTCGCATTTCTGTCGCAATACTTTTGAATTAGGGGGAGCATTTGCTCCCCCTATCTCCTTACGCTACCCCTTATCCCTATTTTCCTATAAATACCTATATTTACTAAGAAAATAAAGAGACGAGAAAGGCTAAAAAGACTGAGAAAGGAGAGTTTTGTATATTGTAATGCAATATTAGAGAAGATCAAGACTTTTTTAATGTTGATTTATGAATGAAATTCAGAGTTCTTCTACAAGATCGTGCACCATTTTCAGCCTAAGCTTTCTCTACTTTTCTCTTATTTTTGTGATGCGATTCTATTCTTTTAATTGCTTGTTTTATTTTATGAACTCATCAATAATCTCATGCATGTTCTTACTTCTTTTCTTTTGTTAATTCTTTTGTCTTCAACATCGATCGGAGGAGGGAGACGTTAAGGCGACAACAAAGAACCAAGACTTGCATCGATTTCGGATTTCATCTGTTACTCCCCCATCTTCTCATTTTCCTTCTTCTTTATCACTTTATTTGCATCGTCTTCACATCAGTTAATACTTCTTTTATTTCTCTTACTTCATATTTTTTTATTCTTAAAAAACTTTAGAATAAGAACTCCAACCTACTAAAGATTTCTCAACTAGATTAAGATAAAAATTAGATTTTTTTTAATAACTAGAATTTAACAAGTCTCTGTGGATCCGACCTTTAACTTGCCACTATACAGTTTTGCTAAAAAGATTCTAGCAAGTTTAGGTTTTCATAACTTGTACGTGATTTAAACAACGATGGATTTCTTCATGAACTTTGAACTGCGAATAGTTATGATTGACAATATGTGCGATTCTGAAAGGATGTCTTTCATGGATGGCTTCTCAGGGTATAATCAAATAAAGATGTACCCTGAAGATGAAAAGTACACATCTTTCAGGATGCCTTTGGGAGTATACTGCTACACAGTAATACCCTTTGGCTTGAAGAACGCTGGTGCAACTTATCAACGCGCCATGAATGCGATCTTCTATGAGCATATACGTAAGACCGTAGAATGCTACATCAACGATATCGCTATGAAAAGCCGTGACAAAGGTGATCATCTCATAGACCTGAAAAGAGTGTTCAACATCATGCGGGTTCACCAGTTGAACATGAACCCAACCAAGTCACCAAGTCCTTTCTGGGGGTAGCCAGTGATAAATTCCTTAGATTTATCGTTACATCCAAAGAAATTCACTGGATCCAGAGAATATCCGCGCCGTCCAAGAGATGCAACCTCCGAGAAATCTTAAAGAACTCATAGGCTTATAAGGACGATTGGCATATATCCAGAGATTTACGTCAAATCTTTCAGGACGTTGCCAACCCTTCACCAAACTAATGAAGAAGGGAGTCTCATTCATTTGGGACAATGCTTGCCAAAAAGTATTCGAATAGATCAAAAAATATATCCCAAACTTACCTATTTTGGTAGCTATAGTACCAGGAAAACCTTTCCTGCTGTATGTTCGAGCTATGGATCATTCTTTGGGAGCTTTCTAGCTCAAAATAATGATAAAAATCATGAACATGCAATCTACTATTTAAGTTGAACAATGATTAGGGCAGAGCACCGTTACAACCAAATTGAGAAGGAATGTTTAGCATTAGTCTTTACCATCCAGAAGATGCGACAATACCTTATAGAGCAACACATTCACGTCATCTCCAGAGTTAATCCCTTGCAATGACTCTGATAAGACCATCTTTGCTAAATTGCAGGTTAGTGAAATAGGCCATATTGCTCTCACAATATAAGATGCCATTCATGCCACAAAAGGCGATCAAAGGTCAAGGTGTGGCAAATTTTCTGATCGATTGTCCAGTTTCAGGAACTTCAAAACTTTATGATGATCTCCTAGATGAGATTGCAGAAGTTAATTTGATCAATGTTTACTCAGAAGAACAAGTGTGGCAACTATTCTTCGATGGAGAATCAAGGAAAAGTCCCGAGGGAAATATTGTCACAAGTGTGGGGGTAATACTTATTTTCCCACATAATTACGTGATGCCTCATGCATTCTCATTAACTGAGCCATGTTCTAACAATATTTCAGAATACAACACTCTCTTAATTGGAATGCAACTTGCTGAAAAGATTGGAGTAAAAAATCTCGAAGCATACGGTGACTCAAAGCTTATCATCAATTAGTTCGTGGGGAGTATGAAGTTCGACATGAAGACTTGGTGCCCTATCACAACGCGACCATTGACATGGCGAAGAAGTTTAAACACTTCTACATTGACCATGTACCGCGTCAACAAAATGCGCATGCAGATGCATTGGCGTCCCTCGCTGCTTCATTGGCCCTTCCAGCCGGAGCTAAGAAGAGAATGCTTATCTACAGTCGTGACTTGTACTGTTGCAAATTCAACCTTAAAGATAGTAAAAGTCCAAGATGACACCTTCAAGTTAAAGTGGTTCTTGAGACTTCGACAAAGTCTCGAACCTAGGGATTGGCAATTCCCTTACGTTGACTTCATCTTGTCCGACATATTGCTCGAGACCCTAAAAATCCAGCTGCCATCAGAAAAAAAGCTTCTCGCTTCTATTACAATGTGATCACATGAACATTATATCGCCAGTCGTATGATAGAATCTTCCTATGATGCCTTTCTTACAAAAAGGCACAGGAGGTGCTCAAAGAAGCTCATGACAGTACATGTGGATCTTACCAACCCGGACCTAAGCTCGGAGACCAACTTCGAAGACTTGGCTACTATTGGCTGTAGATGATCCCTGACGCCGTCACTTATGCTAAGCGATGTCATACTTGTCAGATCTATGGTGACTTCATTTATCAAGCACTGGGACATCTTCATCCAACATTCTCTTCATGGCCATTTGAGATGTGGGGAATGGATGTTATGTTGGTCCCGAGATGATGCCAAATGCGGAACTTTCTATGTTGGCACTTATGGATCTAAAATACCAAATCAACACAAATACTAAACAAAGAAGGATTAAGTTAAACAAATAAATACACTTGCAAAAAGGAAATCAAATCTCAAAAAAGTTTAGACAAACGCAAACACGAGAGATTTATCCTGGTTCGGTCCTCGTGACCTACATCCAGTCCCGAAGCCACCCGCTTGAGATTTTCCTTTATCCTTGATTTTGTACACCCAAAATCACAACCATGCACACTACTTGACAAATCTCCTTTGCCAGATGTGTACACCTTCTCTTCTACCAAGAGAACAAACTCCACCTTGTACAACTGCTTCTACACCAAGAAGACACCCATGTACAATGATTGCTTTGAGTATTACAACACTTTCCTATAAGCCTTGGTATTGTGTATGAACGTGAATAAGGTCTAGTATAGGAGACAAACTTCAGAGAACTTCACAAAGAAATTTGACTTTTGGTGAAGAACTGAAGTGGAAATCAGTTTTCAGGTTTGGCAGAATTTTGATTTAGAAAACTGAAGATTTTCATTGGTATTTGGCCTTTAGAATAACAACCCTTTATATAGCTGCACTCTAGGGTTAGTTAGGGTAGTTATAGGTGCAATTCAAAAGATTAGAACGTTGGAAAACGTTGCACAAAAGACCAGATAACAGAAACCGTCCAACAGTCAGAAACTGCCTATAGTCGACTTGCCTTTTGAGTTAGTCGACTATACTAGGCAATTTTCCAAAGGTTAGTCGACTAGGTTGACTATAAGTCGACTAGGTCAAGATAAGTTCGAGTGACAGGTTTCTGGATAACTGAATCAAGTCGACTGCAACTACTTTCAAGTCGACTGGACCAGTGATTAGTTGACTAGGGGCATAGGATTAGTCGACTACAAGGTCTATTAGTCGACTAGGTTTGTCTGTCAAGTCGACTAATGGACAAACAGAGAGTTGGGTTTCTTTTGGACACATGACTAGTCGACTAGGGGGTTTGGGTTAGTCGACTATCAAGTGTATTAGTTGACTAATAGGGACTATAAGTCGACTAATGGTCAATGATATGTGTGTGTGTATCAAGGCTTTTGACATGCTATTTCACAATTACAAACCACATCATATCAACTCTCTTTGGGACATCTTGATCATGAAGAACTCTTGATTCGTCGTGTGTTAGAGCTCCAAATGAAATGCTTCACAAAAGTCTTCATCAAAACAAGTTCCAACATTCTCCCCCTTTTTGATGATGACGCTTTGTGTACACAAGTGCTCCCCCTGCAGAAAATATGTTATATTTTCCTCCCCCTGTAGAAATTGGGTTATAACAAATATAGAAATACTTTGTTCTCCCCCTGCAACAAATATATCATTATATATATATATATATATATATATATATATATATATATATATATATATATATATATATATATATATATGTTCTTATCAACTTTTTATATGGTACCTGCAAGATAAACGTTAGATGGTACCAAACATAAAAGAACATATTAACCTTTAGGAGTCCAAATCCATTTAGAATTTGGTTTCCACCTGTTAGTATACACATAGTTGCAAGAATTACATATATCATAAATGATGATGCAATATATGTATTTTTATCATGAATACTTAAATTCTTAGGAATCCATATAAACTTATTTTTCTTAGACTTTCTTTTATAAAAGAACTATATGGATTACTACAATATGAAGATTTTTCAACAAATCCAATACCATAACTATTATGTGACAACTTCTGAAAAGATAATAAATCATTCAATTTTTCTTTTCCTTGATTGAACTTATTTCTTTTCCTTGATTGAACTTAGTCACATTTTGCAAAATATCTTCATATTTCTTTTTGAAAACTGAAATATCTTTATCTAAAACAGAAATTCTTTTATTCAAAGACTCAGTTTCTTTTTTAAGAAAAATGTTCTCTTTTATAAACTTCTCATTATCATTTTTCAAAGATGATATGACTTTTTCAAACTCATCTTGTTGAGAATTTATAGAAGATACTTGTAGAGCATAACATGAATTTTCATTTAAAAGTTTTTCATTTTCTTTTGATAAAACTTTAATTTTCAGTTTTTCATGCTTTAGATCATTAAACAATTCATGAAATGCATCAGAAAGTTCAGTAAATGATACCTCATCATCTTCTATGGCCATGTAACATAGGTTGACACGTTCAGTGATTTCTTCTTCGTCAGAGGAAGAGGAATCACTGTTTTCTGATGATGCTTCATAGTTTTTCTTCTTTCTGAACTTTTTGCTCTTGTATTTATCTTTCTTTTTGAGCAAAGGACAATCCATCTTCATATGACCTGGTTTATTGCAATTAAAGCATTTGAATTTACCTTGCTTTAGAAATCTCTTGAATTTCTTTGAAAGCATTGCCATCTCCTCTTCATTGTCATCGGAATCGTCCGTGTCGGAGGATGCATGGAAAGCAAGTTCTTTCTTCTTTGAGTGGTGTTGTCATTCCTCCTTCTTTCTTTCTTCCAATTGCACTTCATATGCCATTAGATTACCAATTAGGTTTTCTAACGACAAAGTTGAGAGATCATTCGCTTCTTCAATTGCGGTTGTCTTCTTCTCTCATTCTGGTGTGAGTGCACGAAGAATCTTACGAACTCTTTCAACTTGGGTGTAGTCCTTTCCAAGAGATGCTAATGAATTCGTAATGTCGGTGAATCTTGTAACCATTTCGAATATGGTTTCATTATCCTCCATTTTGAATAATTCAAACTTGTGGATAAGAACAGATATTTTAGATTCCTTAACTTTATTTGTGCCTTCGTGTGTTACCTGAAGAGTATGCCATATTTGATGTGCAGAAGTGGCTGTTGACACTCTGTTGAACTCTTCTTTGGTTAATGCACAGAACAAGGCATTCATCGCTTTGGCGTCAAGGTTTGCATTCTTCTTTTGATCCTCACTCCAAGCGTTGTAGTTGGTTGTTGGCTTGGTGTACGATGCTTCTACGATGTTCCAAAGTTCGTAGTTGAGCGATTGCAAGTAGATCTTCATTCTACACTTCCAATAATTGTAGTTGGATCCGTCAAATAGCGGTGGACGTTGTGTAGAATGTCCTTCCTTGAATTGGGATGATGAAAACTCCGTTGCCATCCTTGTTGTTGACTAGGTATGCAGGGCTTGTATGCCGGTTTAGTGCTCTAATACCAAATGTGAGACCTGCTCTGATACCAAATGTTGGTCCCGAGATGATGCCAAATGCGGAACTTTCTATGTTGGCACTTATGGATCTAAAATACCAAATCAACACAAATACTAAACAAAGAAGGATTAAGTTAAACAAATAAATACACTTGCAAAAAGGAAATCAAATCTCAGAAAAGTTTAGACAAACGCAAACACGAGAGATTTATCCTGGTTCGGTCCTCTTGACCTACATCCAGTCCCCAAGCCACCCGCTTGAGATTTTCCTTTATCCTTGATTTTGTACACCCAAAATCACAACCATGCACACCACTTGACAAATCCCCTTTGCCAAATGTGTACACCTTCTCTTCCACCAAGAGAACAAACTCCACCTTGTACAACTGCTTCTACACCAAGAAGACACCCGTGTACAATGATTACTTTGAGTATTACAACACTTTCCTATAAGCCTTGGTATTGTGTATGAACGTGGACAAGGTCTAGTATAGGAGACAAACTTCAGAGAACTTCACAAAGGAATTTGACTTTTGGTGAAGAACTGAAGTGGAAATCAGTTTCAGGTTTGGCAGAATTTTGATTTAGAGAACTGAAGATTTTCATTGGTATTTGGCCTTTAGAATAACAACCCTTTATATAGCTGTACTCTAGGGTTAGTTAGGGTAGTTATAGGTGCAATTCAAAAGATTAGAACATTGAAAAACGTTGCACAAAAGACCAGATAACAGAAACCGTCCAACAGTCAGAAACTGCCTATAGTCGACTTGCCTTTTGAGTTAGTCGACTATACTAGGCAATTTTCCAAAGGTTAGTCGACTAGGTTTGACTATAAGTCGACTAGGTCAAGATAAGTTCGAGTGACAGGTTTCTGGATAACTGAATCAAGTCGACTGCAACTACTTTCAAGTCGACTGGACCAGTGATTAGTTGACTAGGGGCATAGGATTAGTCGACTACAAGGTCTATTAGTCGACTAGGTTTGTCTGTCAAGTCGACTAATGGACAAACAGAGAGTTGGGTTTCTTTTGGAAACATGACTAGTCGACTAGGGAGTTTGGATTAGTCGACTACCAAGTGTATTAGTCGACTAATAGGGACTATAAGTCGACTAATGGTCAATGATATGTGTGTGTGTGTATCAAGGCTTTTGACATGCTATTTCACAATTACAAACCACATCATATCAACTCTCTTTGGGACATCTTGATCATGAAGAACTCTTGATTCGTCGTGTGTTAGAGCTCCAAATGAAATGCTTCACAAAAGTCTTCATCAAAACAAGTTCCAACATGTTAACGTACCCATCAGCCTTCAACATCTAAAGGGCATCGCTTCATTTTGGCCATAACTGATTACTTGTCTAAATGGGCGAAAGTCATTCCCCTGAAGAAAGTAAAAACATCAAACATGATCAAGTTCATTAAGCATCGTGTACTTTACTATTTTTGAGTACCCCGACGAATTGTCCACGATAATGGACCCCAATTTGTCAGCCAAACATTCCAAAGATTCTGTAATAAATTCAGAATCCAAAGTGTATCATCAACGGTATACTATCCAGCTGCCAACAGTCTTGCAAAAGCCTTTGACAAGACTATTGGAAAGCTACTCAAGAAGTTTATCTAAAAAAGCTAACGCGACTGGGATGACAAATTAGGCAAATGCTTGTAGGCTTACTACAGGACAGTGAGAACTCTGACAAAGGCCACACTTTTTTCCTTGGTATACGGATGTTGAGTTGTACTTCCACTAGAGATCCAAATCCTATCCCTCCGAGTTCCCTTGACAACCAGGATGATAGATGAAGAAAAACATGATTGTGCCTCCAAAAGTTGGAAGCTTTAGACGATATATGTCTGCAAGCCCAACAACAAATTGAGCTCTATCAAGCCTGAATTTTCAGAGCTTTCAATAAGAAAGACAGAGAACGGAATTTCAAGAGGGGTGACCTTGTCTTAGCTGTCAGAAGACTCATGGTTATGACACATAAGATAAAAGAAAAATTCTAACCCAAATGGGCCATTTGTAGTAATCAATCTACTTAAATGGAGCATACCGCCTCATAACTTCGAACGACAATACACTCATGATACTGATTAATGATAGATTCTTGAAGAAGTACCATCCTTAAAGGGACTCTTCTCATGATCTAGTTAACATTACACCTCTGATTGAAGCTCCACCCAGATCAATCTGATGGATTAGGGTTTGAGATACAAGATATTTAAAACAGTGCCAAAGAAGAGCTTTTTCATTTAATAGATCACATCAGGGCCGATCGATGACTAGCTGACCGAACATTGTTAACATCGTGATGCATGATGTTAATATCGAAGAAACAAAATTAAAAATTTTGGTTTTAGCTTTGTCACTCTTCTTATGATCAGGTTAACATCACACCTCTGATCGAAGCTTCACCCTGATCAATCGGATGAATTAGGGTTTGAGATCCAAGATGTTTGGAAGAGTGCCAAAGAAGAGCTTCTTCCTTCAACGGATCACATCACGGTTGATCGCCGAGCTGACCGAACATTATTGACATCGTGATGCATGATGTTAATATCGAAGAAATAAAATTAAAACTTCAATTTTAGCTTTGTCACTCTTCTCATGATCAGGTTAACGCTACACCTCTGATCGAAGCTTCACTCTATAATTCAGATGAATTAGGGTTTGAGATTAAGATGTTTGGAAAAGCGCCAAAGAAGAGTTTCTTCTCTCACCGGATCATATCACGGTCGATCGACGCCAAGCCGACCGAACATAGGTAATACTATGATGCATGATGTAAACATTGAAGAAAAGAAAAAGGCAAAATATCAATTTTTTTAGCCTTGTCACTCTTCTCTATAGACATGCGCCTATCTTCAACTTAGAAGAATAAGTCATATTTTGAAGTCATGCATGCCTAACTTTTTCATATGTAATGGTGACATACCTCCCAGTTCCTGTTCGATCGATCAAAGTTCGACCCAATGACAAAGGATCCAAATAATTAGATGGTGGACTTGAATGAGCTTATTTAATGACTTATCAAGCCAAACTCATGGAGAAAGGTTCGTGATGTATCTTGGCAGAACCTTTCCATTGTTTCCACATTCATATCAAGATGTGGTAATCGATCGACTCTCAAGCCAAACTTATTGAAGAAGGTTCGTGATACATCCTTGCAAAACTTTTCTATTGTATCCACATTCATATCAAGATGTGGTGATCGATCGACTCTCATGGAGGATCAAATGAGTTTATCTGATGGCTTATCAAGCCAAAGTCATTGAAGAAAGTTCGTAATGCATCCTTACAGAACCTTTTCATTGTATCCACATTCATATCAAGATGTGGTGATCGATCGACTCCTATGGAGGATCGAATGAGTTTATCAGATGGCTTATCAAGCCAAACTCATTGGAGAAGGTTTGTGATGCATCTTTGTAGAACCTTTTCATTGTATTCACATTTATATCAAGATGTGGTGATCGATCGACTCTTATGGAGGATCAGATGAGTTTATCTGATGGCTTATCAAGCCATACTCATTAAAAAAGGTTCATGATGCATCTTTACGGAACTTTTGTATTGTTTTCACATTTATATCAAAATGTGGCAACCAAATGAGGATCAAAGAGGACTCCACGAGGAGGTTAATCTCTAGACAAAACCCCTACAGAATTCATTTCTACCTCTATGGGCCCTAGCTTATTTATAGGAGGCACACTACACTACATCCAATGTCTCTGACGGCTAAAGGATAAAGGAAATAGTTGGCATTTAAGCCCAACGAAAAATTCTCGATAACTCATCATGCTGAGGGGAATAGCATGGCTAACCCAACTCAGATGGTAGTTAGTAAAAGTATACCAAATCCGTGATAGCTGAGGGTTTGCTAAAAATCCTGAGGGACCTGATCTCGCCTTCCCCTTCAAAATCCCTTACCAATTCCCGTCCATGGAATGGTAAGACTACAAGAAGGCTATAATTATTTCACAAGCAAAATAATCACAAAGAAAATCTATCACATTAATATTATATCTCTGGTATACCCCATTATTAGGTTAACATTATACCTCTAACAGTGATTTCCTTCATTGTCCCCAATGGATAAAAATTTCAACTTGTCAATTCTTTTCAATAGAATGACGAGTCTACTAAAATTGTTCAAATCGCAAATTTCTCGATCAAGTTAAAAACTACACCTCTGACTAAGATTGTTCATATCACAATGAAAATCACTGTTAGGTTAACATTATACCTCTAACAGTGACTTTTCTCAATCCCAACGAATAAAATTTCAACTTGTCAATTCTCTTCAACAGAATGACAGATCCACAAAATTGCTCAAATCGCAAAATCTCTTGGTTATGTTAAGCACTACACTTCTGACCAAAATTGCTCATATCGCAATATAAATTCTTGTTAAGTTAATATTATACCTATGGCAGTGATTCTCTCATTTTTCCCAATGAAAACGAGAAGTTCGATGCTGAGTCACACCTCTAGCATCCATTTCATTGTTAAGTTAAATACTACACATATGATAATGATCTTTTCTTGGCTTTCTTATTAAAATCGAGATGTCAAATGCTAAGTTAATATCGCACCTCTGACATTCATCTCGCTGTCAAGTTAACACTAAACTTATGACAGTGATTTTCTCAGTTTTCTCAAATGAAAATGAGATCTCCTTAATACTAAGTTAATATCATATCGCTAGCATATTTATCCTTATCAAGTTAATATTACACCTCTGATAATTCAATTTGCTTCCAATTGTAAATCTAAAAACCCGTCATGTTAACATTGTAATACTGTACACAAATTTTTTTCATAAATCCTCAGTGGATCAAACTCCACTGATTATTCTCATCAATAGAATAGCAAGTCCACAAAATTCGTTCAAATCACGAATTCAACCCCTGTCAAGTTAACATCACACCTCTGATAGTAACCCTCTCAAATTTCCTAGCGGAATTACCAAATTTTGAGTTGCTAAGTTAATCGTTACCTCTAGTAATCAAATTCAAATTGCTTTCATTTGTCTGATTTTGATTGGTCACTAATGTTACATATTTAATATCATATTTCCATACTTATTCTGGAATAAAACTTTGCATTGTCTTAATTAATTGCTAAATTTATTTGCAGGCCCATTCTTTAAGGAGATGAAGAGAAATGAGCCCAAAGCCCACCAAAATTCTGAATTAAATCAGAGTTAATTCGCACTCACTGAATCAGGGCAAAATCAAGAGGTTGAAAACCGGTTTCTCAGAATCGATCGGTTAAAGCCAAGAATCCAAGGCCATTTCGTCACAATACTAGACTCAAACGAAGAAACAACTGAAGATAAAAGCAGAAGGGAATACCGGGACGACCCACCAACAGGGTGTGGCCACCTGGCCACACCCTGGCTGCAGAAACGCGGCCCAAGCCGCGTTTCTGCGGCAAGGTTGGGGAGTTAGGGGGAGCGTTTGGTCCCCCGATCTCCCCGGGATCCTAAAGGTGTGGGTTTTGCCTATAAAAAGCTAGTCTTTTCGCTGAAAATGGGACGACCATGCAGAGTTAAGATTTAGACTAGTTTTCATTTCTTAGTTTAGGTTTTTCTTTTCTTTTATGTAATGTGTATGTAAGCCTAGGTTAGATGATGATTCATGTAAGTAAGAGAGAGAGGCATATGTTGAGAGTGACACCGATGTACCCTCCTCCTTTCTTCCATCGTTTCAAGCAATAAAAGGTAATATTTTTGTGTTCTTCTTTACTTTCATTTTCTTTGTTTTCGTCTCCCTCTTCTACTTTACCTCGTTTGTTTTCGTTGAGTTTACAAGTGAATTCCAAAGCACAAGTATAACGATGTTATGTGAGTGCCAACGATAGTTCATGAAGACGTTCTCCTCCTCAAGACGTATCACTTCATGCTTGTGCGAGACTTGATGATATAATGCGAACGGGGACTGAGCTCGGGCTTATGATCTATGCGTTGAACGCCTCCTAAACAAAGGTAGAACATGCAAAGGTTTTCAGGTAAGTCATTAATCAAAACTAGGTAAGTATTTCTTCACTCTTCTTTCTTTCTTTTCTTTTATTTCTTTAGTATAGATCACCACCTCTTCCAAATCGTTTTCACTCTTCTTTCCCCTTTCTTTGTAAATAATCATTTGTACATAATCGCTTTCTTCGTTTTCTGATTTTCTCCACTTCTTCATTTCTCATTTTCTTTCTAACTTTAACCTTTAACTATTCTTTCATTTTTATAACTTAAAAACAAAGAAGAACTCTCATTTTGTTTACATAAAGATTTCAATACAAGAACGTAAACGCTTCTTTCGCAAAACCCTCCTTGTGGATCACGACCCGCATAGCCACTTGCTATAGCGGAAGAATTGAGCACTTGCACATCCTAATCTTAAGTTCTAAAATTCCGTATTTTGTGTGCAGGTTTAGCCTCAATCAAATTTTGGCGCCGTTGCCGGGAGGGTAACGTTTTTATTGAAATCTGATTTTTTTGAAAATTTTTTAGAACTAAACGAATTTTCTTTTCTGTTGCAGGTTAAGGGCAAGCAAAACAGGAAATTAAAGTTGCAGTAACATATAAGTGGCCTTGGGCCTCTGCTCTAGAAAGCAGAGACCAAGTGCCCTCTGCTTTGCCGTGGATCCGCGGCCAACACCGCGAAAACGCGGCAAAAAGGAGTGGACTACTAACGTTCTTTTTGCAGGGCTGCTTGCTTTGCAAATTGTAGTTTTCTGCAACTTTACTTTTTCTTATATGCCATCACATAAGCCTGCTAATAATCAACAGTAAAATATTTGTTGAAAAGAAAAAAAAATTGATTAGACGTTTGCATTTTAGGCACATGTCTTTTCAATTCATTTATTTTTACTGTTGAAGAGTGCTGGAGCAAGGTACGTATGCATTGCATTTAGCGTAGGACTCACTTCTTGGTTGATTTATATCACTTTGAGTGAATCTTATTTATCTTGTACACTTGCACAAATTGATTTTAAGGGCACCAACCCATAACAAGATAAGGTGGGGATTTAATCACCCTTTCTTAGCCCAAAAATCAGATTCCAAGCACTCACTAAACCCAAGCCTAACTTAAAATGAGTAGACGTTGGCCCTAGGGACATCTCGGACTCAATTAGGAGATTATCCTAAAGGGGAAAGGTGTTGAAATTTGACTCAAATCAGTGTCTAGGAAAGGGATTAAGGGCCGAAAGCCCGAAGGTTGGTGGTTATTTAATTAAGGAACGTCTTTGACGGAAAACCTCCCACCAACCTTGCCCTGACCTGGCTGATTAGCTTGTGGTCAAAGTCTGCATTGGACCTCCCGTGGACAGTCTAACCAGTTAGGAGTCATCTAGGTCATAGGTCTACCCTAACTTAGGTTAGAATTTTTTTTCTTTTCTTTGTTTATTTATTTGTTTGTTTTTCTTTCTTTTTGTTTGTATTCCATTGTGTGATATGGCCTATGATAACAATTTTTTCAACTTCAATAATAATCCATATTACACATCAAACTCTTTTTCGGATATTACCAACCCGGCATATCATGACTTTAACCAACCTAGTGTGCCGGATTGGTCTTATCCGAATCAATATAACCCATGTCCCCCATCGTATGACTACAATTTCCATAACGATTTCAACTCTTCACAGAGTCAGTGGGGATTCACCTACCCCGAGCATAATTTTCAACCAACTTGTCCCCCTTATCCACCTAGTCCACAATATCCCCAAGAGTCATACTCAGTTCCACCAGTCCAAAATAGAAAACCATCATTTTGGAAAGGAGTATGCGTGAGTCCAAACAACAATTACAAAATCTAATGGACTCACAATTTCACTACCACTTCCAAGACAACACTTCATCTTTTCATCAAAACAATGAATCCATCAATTATGAAAAGATGCTTGAAGCCATGACTCATGCTCAAAATGCTAGAAATCGTGACATAGATATGATGGTCGAATCTCTACGTTCTCACCGTTTGACCAGTTCTGATGTCACTAGCCATTCTGTTAGAGCCGAAGAGTCATGTAGTTTTAGAAATCAAGATTCCATTTCAGAACAACCATTTGAACTTGCCCAAACTCCAAATGAAATTGATAGTGTGGCAAGTTATCCCTTGCCTGAAATAGAACTTGAAAATGAATATGATCATGAACTAGAACTTAGTGATTCAATTTTACTTCCTGATTCAATAATGACTCCGGTATCTACACCTGATTTCAATCTTTTTCCCGAGTCAACATTGGATCCTGTGCCAATTCATCATGAAATTGAATCACCCATCTTTGATGATCATATTGAACTTGACCAATTTTATAATCTTGAAAATCTCATTGATAAATTGGCAAGTTTTCATTTTTTGGATATTGAACTCAATGAGATATGTGACCTAGATTCTCAAATCTGTGATCCAGTTCAACTTTTTGAATCAATATTGACTCCTGTTTTATTACCAAACTTGAGTAATATTTTCGAGTCAGTTTTGATTCCCCCACCTATCATTCATGAACTTGAATCACCAACATTAAGTCACATTCCATTGTTGGAAAATAATTGTGGACTTGAGTTTCAATTTCTTGGCTTGGACCCAATTCCTGAACTTATTTCGACTCCTATACCTTTACTTGACTTAAGTCACCTTCCTGAGTCAGTATTAGTTCCTGTCCTTCCTGAGTCCAAGTCAATCATTCTATCTTTTCACACTCCATTCTGGGACGAGGTGGTTGACAAATTTGACTCTGAAATCAGTTATGGAATTTGGAAATTAGATGGGGTCAAATATTAATAAAAATCCTTTATGGATTCATAATTTTAATGGGTTATATTAGTGAAACTTCTGGTGGGTTCCTCCGAGCCCTAAGAAAAGTTGATTGGGCCGCGTTTCGTGGACCAATCAGACCACCACCGGAACCACCACCTTAAGGTAACATTTTCCTTCCCTTTCTTCTTTTTCATGCATCTATGCATTAATTCATACATTGAGGACAATGCATGAGATAGGTGTGGGGGAGGGTCTAACATAACTTAGGTTTTCTTTTTTATTAAAAACTTTTTGAAAATAGAAATAATATTTTGACATATTTTTTTGTAAGAAATTAAGTTAATTTTAAGGAATAGGAAAATCTAAATTCGGATTTCTTATACTTGGTCAAAATATGATTATTTGTTTGATTTTTAGGGTTAGGAAGAAAAATTGTCAAAGTAATTTAGTCTTGATCTTTACCTTGATGAAATATGCACATTTCATACACTTACACACTTAGGGTTCAAAAACAAAGATTCTTATGCCTTATAAAAAAATATATATAAAAAAAATAAACAAATCTAATTATTGAGTAGCTAGGTGCTTTGGCCTAAGCAAGCCTTAGTATTTATGCGAAAGATAATTAGATAAGTTTGAAAAAAAGAAAAAAGAAAAAAAAGATAAACAAATCTAATTATTGATTAGCTAGGTGCTTTGGCCTAAGCAAGCCTTAGTATTTATGCGAAAGATGATTAGATAAGTAAAAAAATAAATAAAAATAAAATCCTCTGATTAAGCTGGGTATTTGTGCCTAATAAAGTATAAGTATTCACGCCTAAAAGTGGTTCATATAATAAAATCCTTAGTTTTCTGGCCTTGTTTGCTCGAGTCCTTAAGTCCTTGGGGTGTCTTCTCACCCGGTGCCCTAAGACCGTTTGGTTTGGGAGTCATCGATTAAAGGCTCGTTACATGGGCAGATTAGAAAGCCTAATAGAACTAAGGAATAATACCACCAAAAAAATATATATGTATAAATAAATAAGGCATAAGAGTTAGAGTTAATGAACCCTTAGTCAAAATTTTCACGATCACAAGGTGCATATGACTTAGGGTAAAGTAATAGACTAGATGAGAAGTACAATTTAACTCCTTACCTTGATTGATAACAAATTTTTGAATAGAGACTAAGTTTAGGAATGAAAAATTCAGTCTTCCTATAACTTATAGATTGCTTAGATCTTACAATTATATTTCAAATATTTTTCTCTTTCAAAATGCCTTTCGAAAATACTAACTCTTTATTTCTCTTTCTTTATGGATTTTGTGGGTGCAATCCGCTGAGAACCCTCACGAGACAAAACTCGTCCTCTAGGGAAAACCTAGAGGTTTAACGGCTTGTTGCACATGCTCAGTGCAATCGCGTGACCTGCGAAAGTGGTCTAATAATCCTTAGTATAGTTTAGTTGTTTTGCTCGAGGACGAGCAAAAGATAGGTATAGGGGTGTGATTGGTCACTAATATTGCATATTTAATATCATATTTCCATACTTATTCTGGAATAAAACTTTGCATTGTCTTAATTAATTGCTTAATTTATTTGCAGGCCCATTCTTTAAGGAGATGAAGAGAAATGAGCCCAAAGCCTACCAAAATTCTGAATTAAATCAGAGTTAATTCGCACTCACTGAATCAGGGCAAAATCAAGAGGTTGAAAACCAGTTGAGAAGAATCCTCTCAGAATCGATCGGTTAAATCCAAGAATCCAAGGCCATTTCGTCACAATACTGGACTCAAACGAAGAAACCAACTGAAGATAAAAGCAGAAGGGAATACCGGGACGACCCACCAACAGGGTGTGGCCACCTGGCCACACCCTGGCCATGGAAACGCGGCCCAAGCCACGTTTTCGCGGCAAGGTTGGGGAGTTAGGGGGAGCGTTTGCTCCCCCGATCTCCCCGGGATCCTAAAGGTGTGGGTTTTGCCTATAAAAAGCCAGTCTTTTCACTGAAAATGGGACGACCATGCAGAGTTAGGATTTAGACTAGTTTTTCATTTCTTAGTTTAGGTTTTTCTTTTCTTTTTATGTAATGTGTATGTAAGCCTAGGTTAGATGATGATTCATGTAAGTAAGAGAGAGAGGCATATGTTGAGAGTGACACCGATGTACCCTCCTCCTTTCTTCCATCGTTTCAAGCAATAAAAGGTAATATTTTTGTGTTCTTCTTTACTTTCATTTTCTTTTGTTTTCGTCTTCCTCTTCTACTTTACCTCGTTTGTTTTTGTTGAGTTTACAAGTGAATTCCAAAGCACAAATATAACGATGTTATGTGAGTGCCAACGATAGTTCATGAAGACGTTCTCCTCCTCAAGACGTATCACTTCATGCTTGTGCGAGACTTGATGATATAATGCGAACGGGGACTGAGCTTGGGCTTATGATCTATACGTTGAATGCCTCCTAAACAAAGGTAGAACATGCAAAGGTTTTCAGGTAAGTCATCAATCAAAACTAGGTAAGTATTTCTTCACTCTTCTTTCTTTCTTTTCTTTTATTTCTTTAGTATAGATCACCACCTCTTCCAAATCGTTTTCACTCTTCTTTCCCCTTTCTTTGTAAATAATCATTTGTACATAATCGCTTTCTTCATTTTCTGATTTTCTCCACTTCTTCATTTCTCATTTTCTTTCTAACTTTAACCTTTAACTATTCTTTCATTTTTATAACTTAAAAACAAAGAAGAACTCTCGTTTTGTTTACATAAAGATTTCAATACAAGAACGTAAACGCTTCTATCGCAAAACCCTCCTTGTGGATCACGACCCGCATAGCCACTTGCTATAGCGGAAGAATTGAGCACTTGCACATCCTAATCTTAAGTTCTAAAATTCCGTATTTTGTGTGCAGGTTTAGCCTCAATCAGATTTTCAAATACAAATAGAAAACAAAGATAAGATGGAGGCAAATTTATCACTTTTATTATTCATATCAAAATTATGAAAGTGATATAAACACTTTCTTATTTAATAAGACAGAGTGTTATAAAAGGAGGAAGAAACGACATTCTTCAAGCTAACGAAATCATTTGTAGCTGTCATTATACATCACCTCTGCATCCTCATCGACGGAATCTTCAAATAAAAAATCCGACTTTCTTAGCAATGTATGGGCATCCGATTCAAATCTCCCGTCTATAATGAGCTTCCAGAGAGTCAACGAGCTAGCCTGACTCAACTTGGTTTGTCGCTCTCGATTCTTCTCAGTGAAAGCCGGCACAGTTCTATTGAGGCCAGAGACAATATCTGGATCCGGTCCACCCACATGACCGAAATGATGACTCTTTGCCAGAGGATTTGAGAAGTACTTCACTGCAAAGAGAAAACACAAAGTTAATATTTTGAAGACAATGAAATTACACTAAGTGTTGGGGTTCAAACACGGGGCTCAACACATGAGGCACGCGTTCTGTAACTAAAATGCGAGGCTCACACGAAGCCCGCGTCTAGACTCCACATATAGAAAATTTCTAAGTCTTGAGACTCAAACACGAGTCTAACAAACGAGACCAGCGTTCAGAAGTCTCAAGACATGGAGCCCCCTGGACTTGTTCAATTTGCAGGCGCGAAGGTCGCGTTGATAAAACAAAAAAATGCCAGGATCACCAGACCCGCATTCTACTCATCAACGCGAGAACCGCGTTCACAAATCAAACGTGGACCAGCGAGATCCGCGTCAACTATTTAACTTCAATAGAAGTTTCAAAAACTTCAAGAAGAAGTTAAGAGACAGTGTTTTTTTCATGTTCTTAATGGCGGAAGCCATTCTACTTACAAGAAATGGGGGCTTCCAGAGGAGGAGAACACCTACGGTGGTCGGCGCAGCGGCGATGCTCGATGAAGCAAGAATTTGTTTAGGTTTTGGGGCCATCTTGATGGTGAATTTTTTTGAAAAGATTTGAAAAAGCTTGAAGCTTTATAGGTTCTAAGAAAGCTTGAGAGCTTTTGATCTTCAGACACGGGTCTAATTGAAAGAGATGAACAGTCAAGTGAATTGACTGTTGAAAGACCCGGGTCTTTTATAGGCTCTTCAGTGGGCGAGATACATGACGCATATCTCGAGCTCAATCTAAGCCGGACACGCGTCCGACACGCGGCACTCACGTCCACACCTGGAAGCATCCAATATGATCTTCATATTTTAAACTGAGAGTCGCGTCTCAAAGACGCATCTTAATATAAACTGAGAGTCACGTCTCAAAGCCTCGTCTCAACATCAACCAAGGTCGCGTCTCAACATCAACTATGAGTCGCGTCTCAAGGTCGCGTATCTGTTGGCCCAAAGGCCTTCCACTCTAGTTTTGATGATGATTAACTCATGTAGTTATGTGTACTAATAATCTTGTGTTATTTAGTTTCAGATCATTAATCAAGTTATTAGTTGGTGATTAGCTTCAACAAGATGATTTGGAAGCTTTCACATGTTGATTCAAGAGCCCGAGCGTCAAAGATCATATATATCACTTGCTCAGTGGATCAAAGAGTTTTGGATCGAGTCGGCTTGGAGATTGCGCTCTACAAGAAGACATCGGTACCTAGTTTAGTTTGTATTTAGATCCAAATTGTAAAGATTAGAATAGTATGATATGCTCAAGTTCACAACACACACGTTTCATGTTTTAAATATTGGTTTTTGGTTTAACCGATCTTGGTTTGCATGAATAGATATTATATCAAAACAAGTTTACATGGTTTAATGTATATTAGATTTGTTCTATATACATGCATGCTTCAACTATTTAGACAAACTTAGTTTGATAGTCTATTTCATGTGTTTCATGTTTTGGTATTTCTAACAAAACATATTTTTGGAATTAAAGTCAAAAACTATGATATATATTTGTTTCATGTATATTGGATTTCTATCCATATGCATCATGCTTCAAAGTGTTTAAATATCATGTTTTTGTATTTGGTTGAGTTTTGGAAAAATCGGATTTTCATTTGGAAAATCCAAGTTTGATAAAATACGGTTTTTGATTTTTGGTAAAATTTCCTAGACATCAAAAAGAGTTCAAATGTTTAGTAATTGTCTTGAAATGTTTTTCACAAGTTTATATTTCAATATACAATGTCAAAACAAGTTTATTGGAGTTTTTAGTTAAGATAAAAGAATTTTTATCAATATTTTTACCAGTTGTTTCTGACCCAGTACTGGCTGACAGGCCAGGTCGGTCGACCGCTCAGTCGACCGAACAAAGGGCCGGTCGACCGTACGGTCGACCGACGTGCACAGAGCTGTGCACGTCTGGCAGCCCAGTGGGCCGGTCGACCGGGCGGTCGACCGGAACTGAGAGCAGTGCTCTCTGTTCTTTTCGGTCGACCGGGCGGTCGACCGGCTGGTGCCTGCGGTCAAATCCGACCGTTGGCCGGTCGACCGGTAGTTCAGTTTTGGCAGAAATTGCTGCCAACGGCTATATTTTTCTGGGGGCTATAAATACCCCATTAATGGCCAGTTTTCTCTAAGACTTTTTGTGCGAATTTTTCCTGACTCTATAGTGTTTTCACAGCAATCAAAAGAAGTTTTTGGGCTTTAAATTGAACAATCTATTTGGTGTTTTTGCTAGGGTTTGGAAAATCAAGAAAGGGTTTTTGGGAAAAGATTTTGATTCAACTTCTTTATCTTGGTTTCTAGTTTTTCCCAAAGATTTTCTTTGTGATTTTGATTTTCATTCCATTGGTTTTCTCCACACTTGAGCTACATTTACTTTCTTATTCTATAGGATCTTTGTGTGGGAGAAAGAGATTGTTTGTGGTTGTTGTTTAGACCACCAAGTTGAAAACCCTTCATTTGCTTGGCTTTGTGCCTTTCCCTCATTGTGTTGAGGAGGTTGTGCATTTGGGTTGTATCCCTCAAGTGGTGAGGTGATCCTTGTGTTGCTTTGTGCTAATCCCTCAAGTTGTGAGGTGATTGTTTGTTGGCTTGGAGTTGTGCCTCAAGGAGGAGGTTGTGTTTGTAAGGAGAGGAGTTGGGTACTCCTTGTAATTGTTATTGCCCTAAATCCTCGGTGGAGGTTTCCTTTGTGGGAGTCCTTTGTGGACAAGCTAGTGGACTTAAAATCCTTCTGTGTGAAGGTGGGGATGTAGAGCTGTGTGCTCGAACCTCGAAACATATCTTATTGTTTGCGCTTGTTCCCTTGGCTCTTACTCTCTCTCTCTCTCTCTCTCTCTCTCTCTCTCTCTCTCTCTCTACTTTGTGCCTTGCATCAATTCATATTGTTCATTCATAATTATTTGCTTGGCTTGTTTGAGTGTGCATCATCTTGTGTAATTGTAATTAGTTTTTAAATTCTGTATTAAGTTGACTAGATTAGCATTATCACCTATTCACCCCCCCTCTAGGTGATTTCAATTGGTATCAGAGCATCCGCTCCTGATATTTAGGTTTAACCACCTAGGAGTGAGATCTTGGTTTGCTAATCTTCATTTGCATTGTTCATTTTCACACATATAGTTGCACTCATGGATAGCCCTCCTATGTTTGACTTTTTTAGACTTGATGTTTGGAAGGCCAATATGAGTAGTCATTTGAAAACCCTAGGACATCTAGTTTATCAAGCCACTACTAATGAATCCTACCCAAATCATAGCAAGCATAAAAAGGCAAATGCATTAGCACTTAAAGCACTTAGAGTATCTCTTAATGAAGATCTTTTACCGGTGTTTGATCATTATGATTCGGCTTTTGCAGTTTGGAGCATATTGACTTCTCCCGAGCTACCAAGGATCATCAACAAGTTGAGAAGATCTAGGAGAGACATGTCCGACGAGCATTGCCTCATGGTCCAAGGGAAAAACTCCCTTGAGGTACAATCGGATTCTCAATTAGATGATTGCTCTAGTTCCTATTGCGATGGTTGTTTAGAAGCTCAAACCTTAAATATGGAACTTGCCACAAAGCTTGAATTTTTTTTGAAAAAACATAATCTTTTGAAAAAGAATAATCTTGAACTAAAAGAAGAAATGAAGGATTTGTGCTCAACTTTTGAATCGGTTTTGCAAGAGAAGGAAGAGATTACTAGTGAACGTGACTCACTAAGATCTCAACTAGACCTTGCCCTAAAAGAGATTGATGTTTTGAAAAGCAAAAATGATTGTGATGATGTTGTGAAAAACAATGAGGCTTTATCTTCTAAATTAGATTTTGTTTTAAAAGATAACCTTGTTTTGAAAAATGAAATTGAATTCATTACAAAAGAATTGGATTTAGTTTTAAATAAAAATAAATCCTTGCAAAATGATTTAGATTCTCATGTTTGCCATGCTAGTGTATCTTCTTCTTCTAGCACACCTATTGCATGCTCCACTTTATCTTCAAGTATTAAAAAAGATATAAATGTTTTGAAGAAAAGTGTTGAATGTTTGGGCTCCACTTTGAGCCAATGAACTTTGAATCATACACGCTTGGAAACCTTGGTTCGCAAAAAATAAGTTTCATCTTTACATGTACACCCATCACGGCATACACATGCTCATCACGGACACAACCATAACATGTATGCTCATGTGTACACATGTACACATTGTGGTCGAAAAGGCCACCTTGCTAGATTTTGCTATGATCGTTTACATGTTGAAAATTTAGCAAATAATCTTGTTTGGGTTAGGAAAGATACTAACCCCTATGGACCCAAAAGAAAATGGGTACCAAAGACCACCCCTCATATATTTGATGTAGGTGTGGGCTCTCGCATCACGTGAGAGTGGCGGTGCCTTGGAGTGGATGCGTTCCGTGCCTAAGAGAAAACAAATTTGGATGCATCACTTTCAAGGGGAGTTTGGTGGAGAGGACCACCATTGGTTTGGAAAACAAGAGAGATGCCTTCATCGGTTTTGGTATCTATCTCTAACTCCCGTTTATATTTGCATACTTTTCATGTTCATCTATTTATAGCATGTCTTGTTTTATTATTCATTATGCTTATACCATGTTTATTAGATTAGTGATATACATGTTTAGTTACTTGAGACACTTCTTGCTTATATAGATTTATATCTATGTGTTCTCACCTTGTTTTTAACTAATATGTATGCTCTAGATCTAATGCACATGCATATACATAATGATCATATGAATGTTTATGATGTTTTATTTTGATGACTCATGTTTTGTTTAGTATGTTAAATGCCTTGTTTATTAGATCATTGACATGCATGTATAGCTTTTGAGATCACCCATGTTTATATGGACCCATTTGTTGTGTTCTCTTCATTCGTTTAGCTATTATGTATTTCATGATTCTAATAGCATGTGGATTTACTTCATGATCATTTTTATGTCTATCATGTTGATTCATGTGTCGTTTTATGCTTCATGATTTGAATATATATTTAAATGTTAATTTTCATGAAAACTAGGATTTATACTTGTACATAGAATGGGCCACAAGTAACTCTTTTTTATGTTTGTGCTTGAATGCCTATTTGTACCCATTAGATGTGCTAGTATAATCTAGTTTTGATGATTCATGCATTCTAACTTATATTCCTCATTTTGAATATGTTTCTATGATCATGTGTTTTAACTTCATGTATATGTCTATCTTGTCCAAACTATTGATTATACATGTACATCCCTTGAGCCACGTGCCTTCATGCATATACTTTTGTGGACTCATTATGTTTAGGATATGTATGTATAATTTAGTTTGTACATGACATACATATGCCTTGAAGTTTAAATCGTTTTGATGATTTTCATGTTTTTAGGTAATTTCAATTGGTAATGAAAATCTAGTTTTTCATGTTTTCATGTTTTTAAGGAATTTCATATGAGCTTAATTGAATATTTTCATGTTGATATGTGTCACATTATACTTGTACACTCACTTTATTAGTTTACTCATGATTTGTTTTCATGAGACTATGATATGGACTTTGAGTGTTTAGTGATCATGTGATTTACATGTGTTTCATGAAAAACAATTTTGTTTTATTCCTTACTTGAAGGATTTCGTACTAGTTTAAAAGTTTTTCCTATAACTAGTTCGTATTCTTCACTATGGTAGAGTTTTTCAAACATACTACATTTTAAAACCTATTTTTGAAAACCCCTACCTTCTAAGGGCGGATGGATGGGCGATCATGCTCATGTATGCTTTATAATGAAAATCATTTTAAACTTGAACATGAAATGGGTGGTAAGTTATATGAGATATACATTTGATCTTATTGTTGTTTCAATTGGTATCATTGGATTCTTTCAATTGGTATTAATATTGACACTTCTTTGTATACTCATATAGTGTTTGTGTGTAAGTTAGATTGAAAGCATACATACACATAACATATGGTATTAGTCTTTCATTTCAATTAGTATCAATTTCAATTGGTATTAAAACTTTTCATACATATATATGTGTTTTTGTTTATGCTAAAGCTTGAATTCTTAATGACTATCATGTTTCAATTGATTTAGCTTTCAATTGGTATCTTTATTCGAGCCTACGCATAGTTTTATTTGGTATTTCATAAAGGGGGAGAAAAGCTTGTATTTCATCTTTCAATTGGTATTTTGTATTCCACTCCCTTGCTTTATGATAGAAAATAATGATTTCAATTGGTATCTTATGCCTTAAAAAGAATAATAATTTCAATTGGTATTAAGATTTATGTTTAGAAATTCAAAATTTGTAATGTTTAATTTCAATTGATATCAAGATTGTTTATTTACAATTGATATGATATTTGTTTACTTATCAATTGGTATCAAGATTTTTGTTTTTCAATTGGTATAGTTTTCACTTTTAAATTGGTATCAATATGCACTTCCTTGACACATTTTTTAATTGGTATCATATTTGAGTTTAGACAAAAGGGGGAGAACATCCCTTGATTGATTTTTATTAGTTTTGTTTTATTTTTAACCCCTTTGTTGATGATTGACAAAAAGAGGGAGAAGAATTTGAGTTTATATGCATGTTTTATGTTTTTATTAAGTTCAATTGGTATCAAAAGCATTATTTAAAGAACATGTTTAGTTTTGGTATCAAGAGCTTGTAAAAGAGATCATTAGTTTTGTTTTGCATATATTAGTTTAATTGGTATCTAGAGCATGTTTATTTGTTTTTGTTAATTGGTATCTAGAGCATGTTTATTGTTTTTGAAAATTTCATTGGTATCTTTCATTGGTATCTAGAGCCATCTATTGTTTTATGCATATCTATGCATGTTTCATGTTTAGTATTCATTGCACATATTTGTTGTTTATCCCTATGCATGAGTTAAGGGGGAGCTTCTTTGAAGCTTAACTTTAATCCATGCATATATAACTCCATGAGTTTTGTCATCATCAAAAAGGGGGAGATTGTTGGCCCAAAGGCCTTCCACTCTAGTTTTGATGATGATTAACTCATGTAGTTATGTGTACTAATAATCTTGTGTTATTTAGTTTCAGATCATTAATCAAGTTATTAGTTGGTGATTAGCTTCAACAAGATGATTTGGAAGCTTTCACATGTTGATTCAAGAGCCCGAGCGTCAAAGATCATATATATCACTTGCTCGGTGGATCAAAGAGTTTTGGATCGAGTCGGCTTGGAGATTGCGCTCTACAAGAAGACATCGGTACCTAGTTTAGTTTTGTGTTTAGATCCAAATTGTAAATAGTAGAATAGTATGATATGCTCAAGTTCACAACACACACGTTTCATGTTTTAAATATTGGTTTCTTGTTTTTGGTTTAACCGATCTTGGTTTGCATGAATAGATATTATATCAAAACAAGTTTACATGATTTAATGTATATTAGATTTGTTCTATATACATGCATGCTTCAACTATTTAGACAAACTTAGTTTGATAGTCTATTTCATGTGTTTCATGTTTTGGTATTTCTAACAAAACATATTTTTGGAATTAAAGTAAAAAACTATGATATATATATTTGTTTCATGTATATTGGATTTCTATCCATATGCATCATGCTTTAAAGTGTTTAAATATCATGTTTTTGTATTTGGATGAGTTTTGGAAAAATCGGATTTTCATTTGGAAAATCCAAGTTTGATAAAATACGGTTTTTGGTAAAATTTCCTAGACATCAAAAAGAGTTCAAATGTTTAGTAATTGTCTTGAAATGTTTTTCACAAGTTTATATTTCAATATACAATGTCAAAACAAGTTTATTGGAGTTTTTAGTTAAGATAAAAGAATTTTTATCAATATTTTTACCAGTTATTTCTGACCCAGTACTGGCTGACAGGCCAGGTCGGTCGACCGAACCAAGGGCCGGTCGACCGTGCGGTCGACCGACGTGCACAGAGCTGTGCACGTCTGGCAGCCCAGTGGGCCGGTCGACCGGGCGGTCGACCGGAACTGAGAGCAGTGCTCTCTGTTCTTTTCGGTCGACCGGGCGGTCGACCGGCTGGTGCCTGCGGTCAAATCCGACCGTTGGCCGGTCGACCGACCGGTCGACCGGTAGTTCAGTTTTGGCAGAAATTGCTGCCAACGGCTATATTTTTCTGGGGGCTATAAATACCCCATTAATGGCCAGTTTTCTCTAAGACTTTTTGTGCGAATTTTTCCTGACTCTATAGTGTTTTCACAGCAATCAAAAGAAGTTTTTGGGCTTTAAATTGAACAATCTATTTGGTGTTTTTGCTAGGGTTTGGAAAATCAAGAAAGGGTTTTTGGGAAAAAATTTTGATTCAACTTCTTTATCTTGGTTAATAGTTTTTCCCAAAGATTTTCTTTGTGATTTTGATTTCCATTCCATTGGTTTTCTCCACACTTGAGCTACATCTACTTTCTTATTCTATAGGATCTTTGTGTGGGAGAAAGAGATTGTTTGTGGTTGTTGTTTAGACCACCAAGTTGAAAACCCTTCATTTGCTTGGCTTTGTGCCTTTCCCTCATTGTGTTGAGGAGGTTGTGCATTTGGGTTGTATCCCTCAAGTGGTGAGGTGATCCTTGTGTTGCTTTGTGCTAATCCCTCAAGTTGTGAGGTGATTGTTTGTTGGCTTGGAGTTGTGCCTCAAGGAGGAGGTTGTGTTTGTAAGGAGAGGAGTTGGGTACTCCTTGTAATTGTTATTGCCCCAAATCCTCGGTGGAGGTTCCCTTTGTGGGAGTCCTTTGTCGACAAGCTAGTGGACTTAAAATCCTTCTGTGTGAAGGCAGGGATGTAGAGCTGGGTGCTCGAACCTCGAAACATATCTTGTTTTTTGCGCTTGTTCCCTTGGCTCTTACTCTATCTCTCTCTCTTTACTTTGTGCCTTGCATCAATTCATATTGTTCATTCATAATTATTTGCTTGGCTTGTTTGAGTGTGCATCATCTTGTGTAATTGCAATTAGTTTTTAAATTCCGCATTAAGTTGACTAGATTAGCATTATCACCTATTCACCCCCCCTCTAGGTGATTTCAGTATCAACACCAATTAAAAGTCACATCTCTACAGTAACTGAGAATTGCGTCTCAACTCATTGAAGCTCGTTTTAATACTTGATCAGCATGGCGATCGCATCTATGAGGGCCGCGTTCTCTCACAAACAAGGAGTATTTTTCTTGTTCTACAATCAGTTCAACAACACATTGGCAAAAGTAACTGACAACTCTACTGGTTTAATAGTACACCAACAAATAAATCAGATCTCATAACAAGTGCTAGACTGAGTTTCTAAGACACTTGTGATAATCTTCCCTGGAGGTTTCAAGTAGTTCAACAGTTAAAGACCAGAATCCAGACAGGATCAAGCTCAGGTCTTCTCAAAAGATTGCCAGTCCAATCACGAGGTGCTCGAAATCAACATAAAGTCCAAAGTATTCCAAAATCTGTCCCATTCAACCACGGAGTGTCAAAAACTTTAAAGGGGTTCTGTAGGCGGTCTAAAAATCACTAAGGACAAGGCATCAGACGTGAATATCACTTCAATGCGAAGGTCGCGTTTCAACTAAAATGCGGACCACGCATCAAGAAACGCAGACTTCAGATGCGGGTCTGAGTTACTCCGCGTCTTACACGGGTCTGAGCAAGCTCGCGTCTTAGTTCAGACGCGGGTCTGAGTAACTTCGCGTCTTATGCAGGTCTGAGCAACCTCGCATCTTATTTCAAATGCGGGTCTGAGTAATTCCGCATCCCACTTCAAGCGCGGGTCTGAGAAACTCCACATTCTGACTGAGACATCCGCGTCTACAACAAACAATGTGAGGTCTGCGTCCACCGCGAGACCCACATTTCTATTATAACTAATCTCCATTACTGAGTCAATTAACTCCCCCACATAATGGGGGAGTGAATCCCTATTATGGAGGGATTATAGGGGATAATTATACCCCGTGACTCCCTATAAATAGCCTAAGGAGCTATGAAGAAGGGGAGGACTTTTTTGGAGGCCAAAGAAGAGAAAGAGAGACTTTTGAGGATTGAGAGCTGAAAATTCTCAAGCTAAAAACTCTTGCTTTAGTCTTGCTTTTTTTAAAAGGTCCAGAGAGAGAAAAAGAGAAATCAATGGGTTCTAAACACTTAGTGTGTTAAAAGTAGAGCTCCTCTCTAATTACTTTTCGAGAGCATCCTGAAGAGAAGCTTGTTCGTTCAGTCGATCAACGAAAAACAAGAATCACTCTTCATCGCCACACGAAGAACCTAGCCTTAAACAAAGGGAAAAACCAGTTATTTTCTCCTCTTTTGTAATCAGAATTATTCTTTTGTATTTTTCATCCACTCATAGAATTTTATTCGCACTTTTTTCTAACCAAACAGTATTTGGATCATTACTTTCGCTACAGATATTCAAATCTGATGATTCATAATGCTATAGAAAGAGAACTTAAAGCGCTACAATTCTTATGTTGACTATTCTGTCCAATTCAGTCGTATGATAAGTCATATTCAGTAATTAATACACTAACTTGATGCAAATCAGTTTAGAATTGAATTAGGATTGAATGAAACCTCCTAAATTGTATCTTATCGTGATTGGTTCTAAGCCCTATTTAAAGAGCTGAAATCTCTCATAAAAAAGTATCTCGACATCAGAAATCATAACTTAAGATTTTTCTTTAGTTTCTCTTTTAAATTTCTTTTGTAATTTTAGGATCTAGTTTTAGTTCAAACTTTGTAAAGGAGGAGCCTCTTATAATTGAAGGTGAAAAAATCAATAACAAGTTTTTTTTTCTAATTTATCTTTGTTTACTTGCTTTTTCTTTTATTATACTGTCTTTAGATTCTCTCATGAGTAGCTAATCTTCTTCATAACTTATTAATCTCTACCCACCACTACTCTAGTTCTATGTTAGAATAAGCCGATTGGATCTTATACATGCTTAAACCCTAGAAATAGTTAATACTCTTGAAGACACATGACGACAGTTAAATCTATTATTTACTAATACTTCCTAATGGTCTTTCTTATTATATGCTTAGAGAGCCTTGATAGTGTAATATTGATTATTCTTCTTATCTATGCTTGAGAAACTTTGATAGTTTAATGTTAGGTCTTGATTAGTAATTATTTCAAATAGGGTTTCTCCATCTTATGTATCTTACTTGAATTGAATGAAACTCTAAGATATAGTTTTTATGATTCAAAGTGAAGTTTACTCTAGCATAGGTTAGTAAGTTAGCGGTGGTAGATGATTAGTAAGCCATATCCCTTTAATTCTTTTCAAAACCCTAATCTTCAAAACTAAATCATATCTTCATCTTCTTTCTACCTCAAACACTTAATATAGACTTTTCTTTCTTTTTCGAAGAAGAACTATTAACCTACTTAGTATTTAAAAAAATACCAAAAAGCTTCTATCACATTCCTCCTTATAGATTCGACCCACATAACCCTTGCTATCACGGTTAAATTGCAAGAATTCAGAGTCAACATAAATCAAATAAACACTTTCTTAAACTCTGTATTTTGGCAATCAATATCTTACAGTGTGGAAGCACCTGCAAGAAACAAAGTCAGTAGTCCACCTCTTTTGCCGTGAAAACGCGGCTAAAGCCACGTTTTCGCGGCAAAATAGAGGGCTCTGGTGCTCTGCCTTTTGGGGCAAATTCGCAGAGTAGAAATATGTCCATTACAAATTTTATATTTCTGAAATTAGCCCCTGTACATAAAAACAAAGAAGTAAGTTTAACCATAAAGTAAATAAATAAGAATTACTACCCCTCCCAGGTAACGACACCAAAATTTGATCGAGGGAAAACCTGCACTGAAAAATAGAATTTAGAAATTAAGATTAAGAATGTGCTAAGTTTCTCAATACTACCGCTATAGCGAAGTGGCTAAGTGGGTCGTGATCCACAAGAAGGGAATGCGATAGAAGTTTTTCCGTATTCTTTTAAGTTTACTAAACATCGGTTAAATGTTTCTTCTTAGTTTTGAAAAGAAAGAGAAAAGAAAACTGAGTTTGGTTAGAGGAGTGGAAGTTAAATAGGAAGATAGTTTTGAAAAGAAAAGAGAAAGATAACTAAGTAAAAAGAGAAAGAATCAAAATAATAAAGAAGATGTTGGTTTTAAAGATGTTTTTAAACTTAGAAATTAAAAGAAAGAAAGAAAATAAAGGTATACTTACCTCTTTTGGATGATTACTTTACTTTTGACCGTCGGTGAAAGTTTACCTACAATTGGAGGCGATCAGTGCATATCCCATAAGAATTGATTCGAGTCTCTTCCACATTACATCATCAAAACAATGTAAGCATGAAATGATACAGATTGAGACTAAGAATCTATCGTCATGTGCTATTGATGGCATTCACAAAGGCACGACAATTCCGATGCTTTTTGACTCACTTGTATTGCAAACGATACTAAAAGAAATGAAGTAAAACAAGAAGAAAAGAACACAAAAAATAAACTCCGATTAAATTGAAAAGTGATAAAAGAAAAGAAGAAGATTACACTGATGTCACTCTTAATACAATTCTTCCTTTCTTTCTCTCATGGTCTCTTCTCTAATCTAAGTTTACAAATAAATTAAAAATACATAAATATAAAAAGGAAAATCTAAGTTAAACTAAAGCAAAACCCTAACCTAAGCTCTCTGTCAGTGTATATCTCTGCCTTTTGCCTTTGCTGCTGTGTTTATATGTGAAATGGAAGTGGGAAAAAAGTATGAAGATAGAGGGAGCAAACGCTCCCCAACTGTCACAACAAAGTAGCAGAGCCATGGCCAGAGCCTCGGATCTACAGCAAGGATCTAGCCATTGAGACAGATCCAGAGTGCGCGTATCAGTGCTTCTCTGTTTCCTAATAATCTTCAATTTGTTTTGTTTTTATCTCTCTGAGATCTTCAAAATATACGTTCTAAAACTTGATGGTGAAATAAATCCTCTAAAATCTGGTTTTGTTAGACTAGATTTGGGATTATCCTCTCTGTCTCTATTAATTATCACCTACAAAATTTAGACATTTAAGACAAGTTAATTACAGAGTTTATTACACAATAAATATGGGAATATAGTAATAGATTATGCAATATACGTGTATAATCAATTCCAAAGCGTAGAGTAGTGAATCCTTCCCATGGAGCTCTTGAAGCGTGGTGGATCCGCAGTTGATCGTCCATAGCTTATTTCTTCCAGCCCCTTCTCGCACGGCTCTCGAGATTCTATTTTGCTGCGCATGAGAATCCGCCAGTTTTGTACATTGTATACCATTTTGTAATTCATATTTTTGTACCACTTGGTGATGTAATATTCCTGAAATATTGGATCACGCTCTGTATTTACAATGTACTTGTACTATAATGTTAGAATGTATATTACCACTGTACTTCTATACTCTGATTCTTGCCTGTACTAATTTTTAGCGTATATATGTGAGGGTATTTTGCCCTGCGTATGTACGTCGCAGTAACATTTTCATATCTGTGAAATCGAGACGTTACAGGTTGGTATCAGAACTTAGGCTCTCCCACCTTCAGTACAACCAGTCGATAAATTAATGTGATATTAATTTGCAACTAGAGCCCATGAAACTTGGCTATACATTCCAACCACAAGTACATTGTTATTTATTCCTTCCTGATAATCTGTCCCTTAACTTCTTCCACTTTTTCACTGTTCAATTTCCCACTATTCCGACTTTTTATAGCCCGAATTTGCAATCTTTTCTTATCATCTCCATTTGATCCCGCTGTGGTCGTCAAAAATGATCCTTTTCATGTTCATCTCCCTCCTTATCGAAATTTCGAAGATGAGATTTGTGTGAGGTGGGTAGAATGTAATACCCCGTTCTCAGGATACATGTCCCGATTTTTCGCTCGTATTTTCCTTATTTTTCCGTATTTATTTTTATTTTCTCTTATTATTCTTATTACTTGGTATCAGATCCGTATTTTGTGGACTTAGATTCAGCCCGAGTCTAAATTTAGGACCCAATTCCAATGAAACTACATGATTTGACCTTTCTTGTAGTTAGATTGGAGATATTAAAATTTAATATCTTGGATTCTTTACAATTCACTGGATTTTTTTGAATTATTTTGGAAAATCTCCCAAATCCGGTACCGACTAGTATCACCTATTGATTTCAAAATTTTTAATTTACAAATAATCTTAAATCTGATTTCACAATGTTACTCGGGGTAATATTTTCTATTTTGGAGAATTTTGAGGATTTTTATAAATTAATTAAAATTTAGCTACATTAAATAATAATACAAAAAAATACTTTTCCTTTTCCTTTTTTTTCTTTCTCTACCCCATCTACATCCTTCTTTTCTTTCTTTCTTCTTCTTACCAACCTATACCACCGACCTCTCTTTTCCCCTCATTTTATTTTTTCTTTCTTCTCATTCTCTCTCACTTCTCTCTTTCTCTAATACCCTTTCTCTATCTCAATCACTCTCTTCTTCTCTCTCTTTCTACTTTTCCTCTCTCTCTCTGTAATACCCCGTTCTCGCGGATACAAAATTGTTACTGAGATGTATATATGTAGGTCAAAAATACCCTCACATATATACGCTAAATATCAGTATAGGTAAGAATCAGAGTACGAAAGTATGTGGTGTATTATACATTCCAACATATGAGTAAAATTACAAAGTTATCACAGGATGTGACACAATATTACAAGAATATTACATCACCGATAGACGCATATGATAATACAAAGAGATATACAATTATGAACAATACAAAAGATGCTCACGAGTTACAAGAGAAAAACTTAGGAGACGAGCAAAGGGCTTGAAAGGATGAGGCTCCAGACGGTCTGCCGAAGATCCAAGCTTCCTCTGCGCATTTCTGATCAGCAACCGAAAGAATTCACAAGCTCCAAGTTTTGAGGTCTGAACATGCAGGTCCAAGGGAGTTAGAACTCCCAACGAGTGGTGTGGTGAATGCTAAGTGGCGTGCACAGATAAGCACAGGTGCAACGATAAATCTGAATCAAAAGAGCATGTATTGAAAATTGTGTCGTGAGCATAGGCATACATGAGCAAATAAGGAGGTAATAAATAAAGTAAATATAGTAAAAACCAGTTATATAAGCGCAAATTACTGATCTGTGAGGTTAATAACTTGAAGGAATAATCCAAATAAGGAAACTCCCATATATATATATATATATATATATATATATATATATATATATATATATATATATATATATCGTATATCTCACATCACTATATCTTGAGTTCATATAACTCGAGTTGGCTCTTAAACTAAGAAAACATCAGAAAACTGATAGAAAATTGAAAATCGATAGTAAATCAAAAATTGATAGAAAATCAAAAATATCGAACACAAGAAAAACAAGCTATACAAACTTAGTTTACAACTTCATGAGACAAGTGCGTCGAAAGAATAATCCAAACAAGAAAATCCTTATCTATATACCTTATGCCCCATGTTATCGGAATCCCAGTGTATACAATCTGAACTGCAAAACGAACAACGAATTCTTGATTAGTACTATATTATTATTATTACTCATCTTACCCATATATCTAGGTATGTGCCCTAACCCAACACACATACATTCATATATGAGTAAGCCGAGGTTGTTCTTGAAAACTGATGATGAGACCAATGGGTTATGTTTACAATGAGTCCCATATATTCCCAGGACCACGACGCAAGGTGTTTCGTTGTTGGTGTACGGAACCGGCCGTAAGGCCTACAGGAAGTGGGAATTATATTGTGCCCATTCAAGAATGTAACAGGAGGTAGGGAGCCAGCGCTCCCCTCGGACACCTGGTGGCCCTCAGGTAGATCCGGAAGATTTGATTTGCACAACATATCTAATACCACTGTAAATATATTCACCACTTGGAGTCCATTAGTTTCCCCTTACTAGATGTAAGTTGGTTTTTTTATAATTTATTATTATCCTATTATTATATTACGAGAATAGCAGGAGCAGGACAGGTTCAGGAGTTTCAGGAGGACATAAGTGCTAGAAATATTAGTCACTGTATATAATACAGGATAGCAGGATAGGATTCCCGAAATATGATAATCACAATGCAAGCAGTAATGTATCAGGTGGCAAGTGATAAGTGATATCAAACAGATGTCAGGTGATAACAAGCAGCAGTCAGGTGATAGCATGCAAGAGTTAAGTGTCAAGTAATAACATGTCAAGTAATAAGCACAGTAGATATCACTATCGTATATAATGGAACAAAAAAATAGTACCGATATAGGAGATCAGTACGAATACAAAAAACAGTACCGTTACTGGGAATCAGTATAAATACAGGAAAATAATACAGTTTTGAAACATGTTTCAAACTCTTCACAACCATCAGGGAAAGGATAATAGTTAGGTTATCAAGCAGGCAAGCGGGAAGGAAAATAAGCAATTATCCAAGCGAAGCTAAACAAGCTGGAGCGAAGCTAACATACAGCACCAGACGCCATCACGTTCGGTGTGGTTACCGATCGCGGCACGGCTAAACACACACGATGGAGCGAGCATATGAACGCTCTACTACTGCACGTGGTGAAGCTGCGCTCACGTTGTAACAACGCTAGAACGGAGTCAGCGGTAAAGTGTTGAGCGCTAGATCCACCAACCAAGCGTAGATAAAAGACCTGACGGTCTGAACACACTCCTCTTTCAAGGAAGTGGGTGAAAAGCCCATAAGATCTGAAGGCCAGAAGGCCAAGTAAGTACCTGTAAAAGTGTTAGTACCAAACACATGCATGTAAATATAGTAATAACTAGCTATTAGTAGAGTGATGAAGCCCGGAGGCTGAGTAAGACAGGAATAAAGTAAGCGAACAGACAAGCGAACAATCAAGCGGAGCTAAGCAAGCTGGAGCGAAGCTAATGCACAGCGCTAAACGCTATCACGCCTGGTGTAGTTACTGCTCGTGGCGAAACCATGATAACATACATCAATCGATCGCGGCGTAACCACACCCGGATAGAGTTAGCGATAGAGAGCTGAGCGCTAGGCTCGCCTACCAGGTGGAGCATGAGAGCCCGGAGGCTAAACGCACCCCAAAGGTTGGGTATAAAAAGCCCGGAGCCTAAACGTAGCCCGAAAGCTGGGTATAGTACCTGCACAAGATATTAGTACCACACGAACACATATATAAACATAGCAATAACTAAAGTACCGTGGAGTGGTGGAGCCCGGAGGCTGAGTAGAGAGCCCGGAGGCTGATATGACCATGAGGCCATGCATGATTATAAAGTAGTAATACAACACATCACAAACATGATATATGTGCAGGAAGTAATCTACACTAGTAAAAGCATTCGTCACATCAATACAGATTCATGTCCACAGAATACGGATACACACTCACACTGATACAAATACACTAGACCGATACATTTATGAAATACACCAAGAGGGGGGTGAATAGGCGTACTAGCTAATCTAATGACAAATGATGCGGAATTAAAAACTTAATTGTAACACACTATGTGTAACCAAAGAGTGTAGCCGAAATCCCGGTGAAGGGCTTTGGACTATCTCCTCGAGATTCCTCTAAATTAAGAGTTGAGGTGCTATATGAAGCTCTCTTGGTTCAACACAAGTATGGACACACACAAACTATATCTAGCATATGAATAAGTGCAATATAAAACAATGTAAGATATAAGAGAGAAAGAGTTAAGAGATAGTGCATCAAACACAAACAACAAGATATGTTTCGAAGTTCGAGCCACTGCTCTACTCCACGCCTTCACATAGAAGGATTTCCACTATGTCCACATAGGATCTTCCATAAAAGGATCTCCACCGAGGAATTACAACACTACACTTGGAGTACACTACTCCTCTCTCAAAATACAATCACCTTTACACAAAAGGGATAAACACAATCACCTCTACATAAGAGGGATAGACACAAAGCCAAAACACAATCACCTCTACACAAAAGGGATAAACACAATCACCTCTACACGAGAGTGATAGACAAAGCCAAAACACAATCACCTCTACACAAGAGGGATAAGGCACAAAGCCAAAGCTCAACCACAATCACCTCTACAGAAAAGGGATAGGCACAAAGCCAAAGTAAAGAAGAGATTACAAACATGGTGATCCAATGATCACAAACAATACTTGGTGATCACAATAAACCACAAACAATTTTCTCACAAAAAATAAGATCCTATGATAGGATTAGAGATGATAGCTCAAGTGTGAGAAAATAAAGTGTTTGAAAAAGAGAATAACAAAGAAAAATACTTTGGAAAAACACTAAATAGATTTGTAAAGAAAGATCAAAACCAATTTCCCAAAGACTCTCTTTTCTTTAATTTTCCAACACTTTAAAAATAAATAACAAATAGAACTTTTAGGCTCAAAACTCTTAAACTTGCTGCAAAATACTTAAAAGATGGGAAGAAAAGCTCTCTAAAAATCTTGTTGACAACAACCCAAGAGAACCCCTTTATATAGGCTCTCAAGAATATAGCCGTTGGCAGCCAGAAAAGATCATTTTTGACCCCTTTATATAGGCTCTCCAAAACTGGTTAAACCGAAAACCAAACGTATTGAACTTGTGTGTGTATGTGTCTATCTTACACAAGATCTAAACACAAACTAAAACTAAACAAACCAAAATCTTCTTGTAGAACTCCTTCTCCAAGCTGACTCGATCTAAACACAATCCAAAGAGCTTGACTCCATCCAAGTTCTAGATGCGACCTTGACGCGCAAGCTATTGAATCTATATGAGGTACCTCCAAAACTCCTTTGTTGAAGTTAAATACCTACTAAGATCTTGATCAATAACTGAAACTATATAAACACAAGATCATTAGTAAACTAACCTTCATATGTAAGTAATCATCAAAACTAAGGTGAAAGGTCTCCTAGGCTAACAATCTCCACCTTTTTGATAATGACAAAACTTATGAGATTATATATATGCATCCATTAAGAATAGGCTTCGTAGAAGCTCCCCCTTAACATATGCATGATCAATAAACAAATAAAGATATGCAATAAAACTTAAGACACCAATATAACAAGATATATGCATAGACACATAGTAAAACATGCTTATATAAACCTGAATTCTTCTCCCCCTTTTTGTCATTCATCAACAAAGGGGTGAAGACAAACAAACAATAAACATATTGTAAAACAAAATTTGATACCAATGAACACAATCAATTGAAAGAACCAATTGAAAGAAATAATCTTTTTATTGAATTGATACCAATAAAGGGACATGATATCAAGTATAAACCAATTTTTTAGGTAAACACTATATTCATTTTGTAATAAGGATACCGATTCAAAAATAATACCAATTTAAAATTATTGATACCAATATTGAAAATGGTAGCATATACCAAAACAAAGTATTTTTTATCATAAAGAATGGGAGTAAGATACCAATTGAAAAGTAAAACCAATTGAAAGATAAAATAAGAAATTTTCTCCCCCTTTATGAAATATCAATAAAAATAATGCATAAACCAATTGAAAAGTAATTGACATTAAGAACAAAATCAAGCTTAACAAAAGATAATTTGTGCTAAAAATGTATGGCATATATGTTTAAAGCATAAGAAAATATTTATATGTATGTGTCAAAGCAATATAATGTTACTTTAAATATGATTCATACATATATAGAAAATATGAGTATACAGAATGAATTTTGATACCAATTGAAATCAAATTTTAGTTGACAAAACAAATATTGATACCACTTGTATATAAACAAAAAATTATAAAATACCAATAGTAGATTTTGATATCAATAGAATGTGAAATTGATACTAATTGTAAGTACCAATTGAAATGAAGCATGAAATATATTTGATACAAATAAATATAAATACCAATTGTAAATTAATGCAAAAGCTTGTATATAATACCAATTAATATTTAGAAATAAGTCAAGCTTAGCATAAATAATTTTGTGCTTTTTTTTTAAAAATATGTAAAGACATTGTAAAACAAGCACAATTAAGATCATATATATGTATGTATGAAAAAGAAAATACCAATTGAAATTTGAAGCATACATATATAAGAAAATACATATGAGTATATAAAAATAAAGTTCCATGAAGATCATGTGTATAAATCATACCTATCACCTTTCATGCACAAGTTTAAAAGATATTCAATAAGGGTATGCAAGACATGGTCGCCCGTCCAACCGCGCTTTAAAGGTAGGAGTTTTCAAAAATTATGATTTGAAAATATTTTAACATATATGAAAACTCTACCAATTGAGAATAAAGATAATTTTGAAAACTTAGTACGAAATCCTTCAAACAAGGAATAAAACATGAATATATTCATGATAGCATGAAAATCACATAATAATTGACACTTCAAAGTCTATAAAGCACAAGAGATTATCATGAATCCAATTTCATAGTAAAGAAGATGATGTAGAGTGCAAAAATCATGTAATAAGCATAATCATGGAGATAGACAATGAAGTTCATATGAATATTCTTTTATCGAAAGCAAGAAATCATCAAAACTAAATACACTTCAAGGTATATGTATGTTTTGTCTAAACTAGAGTATACATACATATCCCAAATATAAATGAGTCCATAATAGTATATTACATAAAAAGCAAGTAACTCTAGGATTGACATGTATATCTAAAGTTTTGGACAATATTGATATGTATATGAAGCTATGCACATTTTATGAAAACATGTACAAAAATAGGGAATACATGTTAAGATGCAAGAATCATCAAAATAAGGTTATACAAGTATATCTAATGGGTACAATTGAGCAATAAAACACAAACATATAATAATTAAATGTGGTACCAGTTGCACAAGTATAAATAAAGTTTCAATGAAAACTACATCTAAACAAGTGATCAAAAAATATAAAGTGCAAAATCATAAATAAACATGATCATTAGGGTAAATGCATGTGCCTTAGAGTTAGGATATACACAATAGCTAAACTATAATGAGAACACAAAAATAATAGTTCATATAAACATGGGTGTATCTCAAATACTATTTATGTATATCTCAAGTCTAATTGACATTGCAGTTAACATAATAAACATGAAAAATATGAAAACCAATGCATGCTAAAAACATTCATGTAAAAGCATATAAACAAAATAAGGAGTTAGAGATAGTTACCAAAACCAATAGGGCTAATCTTTAGGTCTCCAAACCATTGTGGTCCTTCCACCATACTTCCCTTGAAAGTGATGTATCCAAAAGTGTCACCATGTAGCTCGGAACGCATCCACCATCAAGGCACCAACGTTCTCATGTCATGTGAGAGCCCATACCTACAGCAAATAGAATAGGAGTGAATTTTTGTACCCATGCCTTTCTGGATCCATGTGAGTTAGCACATTTTCTAACCCAAACAAACTTATTTGTAAAATTTGAATTATGTAATCTATCATAACAAAACTTTGCAACGTGGCCCATACGTCCACAATGTGTACAAGTGTACACATTAGTATACAAATCATGTGTGTGAGCATGATGAGCATGCGTATGCCGTGATTGGTGTACATGAATATGTGAAATTTATTTTTTTCAAAACATGAATTCCAATTTCATGTGATCCATAGTACATTGGCTCAAAGTGGAGCCCAAACAATCTACACTATTCTTCAACATGCAAATATAATTTTCAATTGTTGAAGAAGAAGTGGAGCATACATTCTTATCAATAGAGAGTATAACAATAAAATCATGACAAGAATTAGAAGCCAAATCATTGTTCAGAGAAATATTTTCATTGGAAACAAATTCCAATTCTTTTAAAATCAAATCAATTTTATTTTTCAAAGAATTGTTCTCTTTTAAAATAAAATTGAGTTTTGAAGACAAAACCTCATTATTCTTCAAAATATCATTACAATCATTTTTATTCTTTAAAATTTCGTTTTATTTTAAAGTAAGGTCAAGTTGAGTTTTCAAGGAGTCTCTTTCACCAGAAATCTCAACCCTCTATTATAAAACCATGTTTATCTTTGAAAATAAATTTTTATTTTCTTCTTTTAATTTAGAACTTTGGCCTGTCAAAGTTTTGTACGTTGAAAGCAAGTTTTCACAAAACATAGACAGTTTTTCATTTAATATATGTGCATCCATGTTATCATCACAAGAAGAACTAGCACTATCATCTAGGTGAGTATCCGAATGTACCTTAAGGGAGTCAATCCCTTGGACCATATAGCAAGTTTTGTTGGACTCATCCACCACGGGTTCCTTCTCCACATAGTTTGTCGTCTGAAGCTCGGGAGAGGTCAATGTGTTCCACACTGCAAAAGCGGAATCATAATGAGAAATAATAGAAGGATAATCTTTGCTAAGTGTGTGCCTAAGTACCTCTAAGGCTTATGTATTAGCCTCAATGTACTTGTCATTATCAAAATAAGATTTCTTGATAGTGGCAAGATAAGCAAGCAATCCTAGAGCTCTAAGATATGCACCCATCTTAACCTTCAACATATCGATGTTGGAAACATCATACATAAGAGGGGCAAGAAAATCCATGAGTATATAAACTAAATGTGTGTAAATACAAATTTAGATTAGCAATCCAAGATCTCACTCCTTGGTGGTTAAACCGAATATCAGGAGCGTAAGTTCTGATACCAATTGAAATACCTCTAGAGGGGGTGAATAGGTGTACTAGCTAATCTAATGACAAATGATGCGAAATTAAAAACTCAATTGCAATACACTATGTGTAACCAAAGAGTGTAGCCAAATTTTCGGTGAAGGGCTCTGGACTATCTCCTCGAGATTCCTCTAAATTAAGAGTTGAGGTGCTATATGAAGCTCTCTTGGTTTAACACAAGTATGGACACACACAAACTATATCTAGCATATGAATAAGTGCAATATAAAGCAATGCAAGATATAAGAGAGAAAGAGTTTAGAGATAATGGATCAAACACAAATAATAAGATATGTTTCGAGGTTCGAGCCACTGCTCTACGTCCCGACCTTCACACAGAAGGATTTCTACTTTGTCCACACAGGACCTTCCACAAAGAGACCTCCACCAAGGAATTACAACTCTACACTTGGAGTATACTACTCCTCTCTCAAATACAATCACCTCTACACAAGAGGGATAAACACAATGACCTCTACATAAGAGGGATAGACACAAAGCCAAAACACAATCACCTCTACACAAGAAGGATAAGGCACAAAGCCAAAGCTCAACCACAATCACCTCTACACAAAAGGGATAAGCACAAAACCAAAGCAAAGAAGAGATTACAAACTTGGTGATCTAATGATCACAAACAACACTTGGTGATCACAATAGATCAAAAACAATTTTTCTCACAAAAAACAAGATCCTATAGATAGGATTAGAGATGATAGCTCAATTGTGAGAAAATAAAGTGTTTGGAAAAGAGAATAACAAAGAAAAACACGTGGGAAAAATACCAAATAGATTTATAAAGAAAGATCAAAAGCAATTTCCTAAAGACTCTCTTTTCTTTGATTTTTCAGACACTTTAAAAACAAATAAAAGATAAAAAAATTTAGGCTCAAAACTCCTTTTAAACTTGCTGCAAAATACTTGAAAGATGGAAAGAAAAGTTCTCTAAAAATCTTGTAAAAATAGCCCAAGATAACCCCTTTATATAGGCTCTCAAGAATATAGCCGTTGGCAGCCAGAAAAGGTCATTTTTGACCTTCTGGTCGACCGGCCGGTCGACTGACCAATGGTCATATTTCTGACCGTTGAGCTACCGCTTGACTGCCCTGGCTAACTCGCCTGTTGGTCGACCGCCCGGTCGACCGAGCCTAAGGGCACTCAGCCTGTCGGTCGACCGCCCGGTCGACCGGCACTACTCGAGAGTTGGGTAGTTATAGTCGGTCGACTGCCCGATCGACCGGCCTTATAAGCAGGCCTTGTGCACGTTCCTTGTGTACCTCGGTCGACCAATCGGTCGACCAACCTCTGGTCCAGTCAACCGTCCAGTCGACCGCCAGCAGGCTCAAGCTGGGATTAAGGATTTGAAATTTGGTCTTTTTAACTCCTATAAAATCTCATAAAATCTCATAAATTTCACAAAAATCAGTTCTTATAAATATTTGAAGAACAAATATGTGTGACCAAAAATCAACACATATTACAAACTATTTGAACTATTTTTGTGATATAGAAATTAAGCTTTACACAAAATCGGTATTTTCCAAAAACCAAACTTTGAAATAGAAAACCGATTTCTCTCAAACTTGTATAAAAACAAAAATATGATATTGAAACATATTTGAAGCATATTGTGTATGGATAGAATCTAATACACATGTAAATAGTATATATATGTTTTGACATGAAATCCAAAAAATAAGTTTTGTTAATTACAAAACTCTAAACACATGAAATAGAATCATTAAAATAAGTTTTTCTAGATATATGAAGCATAAATGTATATAGATGAAATCCAGTATATATTAAACCATGTAAACTTGTTTTGATTCTATCTATTCATGAAAACCATGTATATGCATATTTGAAATCCAAAACCGGTTAAACTGAAAACCACACGTATTGAACTTGTGTGTGTGTGTGTGAACTTGAGCATATTAACACTAGTCTATCTTACACAAAATCTAATATAAACTAAAACTAAACAAACTGAAGTCTTCTTGTAGAACTCCTTCTCCAAGCGACTCGATCCAAACACGATCCAAAGAGCTTGACTCCATCCGAGTTCTAGATGCGACCTTGACGCGCGAGCTCTTGAATCTACATGAGTTAGCTCCAAAACTCCTTTGTTGAAGCTAAATACCTACTAAGATCTTGATTAATAACTGAAACTATATAAACACAAGATCATTAGTAAACTAACCTTCATAAGTTAGTCATCATCAAAACTAAGGTGAAAGGCCTCTGGGCTAACAATTTAGACGTATCCACAAAATACAAATATAAATCAACCTATATAAATATATTATTACAATTACACCCATTGAAGCAGGGTATCCAGATACAAGAGGCGAGAACACTCTCCTAAAAATCTATGAAAAATCCTGCGAAATCCTGGAGTCCAAAACACGTGTGCACGCCTCCATTATATATTAAAATAAATATATATAAAAAGAAGAAGAGAGAGAGGAGTGAGAGAGGAGATAGAATAATAGAGAGAGAAAAAGAGAGAATTCAGGGGAGAGAGAGAGTTCCAGGAGAGAGAGAGAGAGAGAGAGATGAAAGAGAGAGAGCGAAAAGAGAGAGAAAAAAGAGAAGGGGTGGAGAGAAAGAAGGGGGAAGAGGAGAACCAGAATCAGAAGAGAGAGAAAGGGAGGGAGAGTAGAGAGAGACGGAGAGAGAAAATGAGAGAGTGAGAAAGAGAGAAGAGAAGAGCAGCAGAGAGAGGGGAGAACTGGGAGAGATAGGGGGTTGCTGCCCCTTATTCACACACAGGGCCACACGATTCTATCGTGGGGCCAGACATCGCCGGCTGCTGGCCAAGGTGGCTACCGCTAGCATGGCCAGGAATTGGGGGGAGAGAAGGAGAAGAAAAAGAGAGAGACAAAGAAAAGAAAAGAAGGAGGGGGGAGAGAGAGAGAGAGAGCAGAGGATGGTGCCTAGGATTATAGCCAGAGATGGGGGTAATGTGGAGAGCTCGTCAGAGCTAAGGAAGGGTGGAGCCACCGGCCTCTCGTGGTGGTGGTGGTTGATTGAAGAAGAAGAAGTTGGAGATGGTGGTGTTGATGTAGTTGTTGTTTGGAGATGATGGTGGAGATGTATGAGGTGGAGTTGATGGTGGTGAGGTGGAGATGATGGCCGGAGGTGGTGGGCACCGGCGTGGTTGTCAACAGTGGTGGTGCGCCGGTAGTGGTTTAATGAAAAGGGAGAGAGAGATATTTGAGTGTGAGAGGAAATTAGGGAAATTGGAGAAGGAGAGAGGAAATTAGAGCGAGAAAAAGAATTAGAGAAAGAAGTATTGAGATTGAGAGAGAGAGGGAGAGAATTTAGGAGGAGGAGAGGGGCTGGTCCCCTGCATCGCTAGTCAGAGGGAGGAAGAAGAAAAAAAAAAGAAAAAAAGAAAAAAAGAAAGAAGAAAAGGGGAAATATAAAGGGGAGATATTTTTGGGGGTTAGGGTTGTGTGGTGGAGAAAAATGCGAAAAAAAGGAAAGAAAAAGAAAAAGAGAGAAAAAGTAGTGGAAGAGAAAAATAGAGGGGAAGGAGATGAAAAAGAAAACAAAATATCAAGATAAAACTTTGGCTCCGGAAAAATACCGAAAATACCGAAAATGTCAGAAAAATAGGGTAATCAGAAAGTTCTCCAAAAATTCTAAAAAAATAGAAAATATTATATTAAGGTATGGGGTGAAATCAGATTCCTGATATTCAATCTCATTTTTAAAATAAAAATCTTAGAATCTCCAGTGATACTGGTCGACACCAAAACCAGTCGAACTTCAATAAATTCAGAAACACCTCTAAAAATGTACTAAGATAGAAAATGTGATTCTAAGAAATAATATGAAAGCGGATTTTAGAAAATTAACTCCATTTATAAATTAAAAATCCTGAATCAACCAGCGATACTGGTCAACACCAAATCTGGTGGAGTTTTGATAAATTTAGGAAAATCTCTAAAATAGCATTGAGATAGAAAATATAATCCTTAGAAATAATATGAAAGCGGTTTTTAGAAATTTAACTCCGGTTGTAAATTAAAAATTCGAGAATCGATCGGCAACACCGGTCGATACTGGCTTTGATGATTTTGCAATTTAGCTCAGAAAAATTTCAGAAAATCATAAAAAATTTAAAATATTAGAAAATGATATTTGAAACTGAAATTGATCAAATCTGACTACCAAAAAGACCAAATCAAGCAATACACTAGGATCAGGTCCTCGGTTCAGACTAGGGCTGACTCTAAGTCCACGAATCCGAATCCATTGCAAAACAATCATAAAAATAATTATAAAATAAAAACAAATATGAGATGTAAATCAAAAAATACGATTGAAAATCTAAATACGTATCTAAGTACGTATTCGGGAAACGAGTTGTTACATTCCATCCATCTTACAAAACTTTCGTCCTCAAAATTTCAATAAAGGGAAATGAACACAGGAAGATAGGGACGAGGATTATACCACATAAGATATGAATAACTAGGGTTACACTCATAATCAACTGAACAAAAATCTCGAGACCTAGACGCCTTCTGCACTTCCTGTAGTGTATAACTTCGGACGGTACACATTAATACAAATCTGATAGCTGTTAATTAGAGAATTCTGCCTGATGAAGATAATTAGAAATCTGAATGGTCCAATTGGGTTATCCGGTCTGACTGAAAGTGACAAGACAAACTGAATAGAAGAGAGACCCTAACTTTTCTGAAGACTTCAATAGAACCGCGATCTGAATCTCGTGTCTCTGTCTAACACAATAATAACTGGGATACTGTGTAGCCGAACTATCTCTCTCACAAAACTATCTGCTAGAACTTCTATATACTAACACATTCTGAATAATATGAAATAAGTTGACTTCGGAACTTGCCAACTTTCATTACCTGAATTCTGCTAGAATCAATAGAGATAACTTCTTTCTGAAATGACGTGATCCACGAATACAATACTTACCTGTTGAGAACTTGTACTTATTCTGCTGAGTGTGAAGTCATTCAACAAAGAGTCTGTAATAAGAATACTAGACAAAGAGTCTGTAATAAGATTACTAGATAATCTGCATGTTCTCTGTCATTTTGGAAGTAGACCACAATATCGTAAATTAAAAAAAAAATCTATAAACTGTTCGAAGATATATAGATGAAGAACGACCGATAATAACGAGTTTCAATTGCTGACACTGATTACTCTGAACTGTATAACCTAGAATTTATAAGAACTATCCTCTGGAGGATAACCCGATCGTAGATTAAACACTTAGAGACTATTCATGCCCTGCGAGGTTGGGCAAATAGATCATAAATAAAGATTGAGAGTAATTTGTTCAGATACGACGAGAAATTTCAGTTCACTAAGTCCATGCAACACGTTAGGAGGGAGAAATCTGGAAAACGAGACTAGGATACTAAACTTCTGACGGAACTAGCCACGAGCGAAGTCAAGACCAGGTGGGGCCATTGCGTGACACAACATCAGACACTAAGCACTAGGCTGCAGCGGAACTAACGCTCTACAAGGCTCGCACTTGGCGAAGCTCATGTGGCAAAGTCAGCACGTAACACAATGCTAAATGCTAAGGCCAGGGTGCAGCAAAGCCCATGCCTCATTGATCTCGCGTGGCTAGATCGCGACTCTCACTTGACGAGGCTAGTTGGGTTCGTGGCTCATCAAATCCATGAAGGCCGCTAAGTATTGTGGCTCTGAGCTTAGTGAATTCGATAGAAGAGATCATGATCACTACTGGAATACTATAGTGATCATGATCTCTATAGTACTCTGCTTGACATAAGTTCTAAATTTGAAAAATCATTCATACCTATACTCCTTATGTCATGATACAGTCTATTTGATTAAATAAGTGATGACTACCCAACTTTCTGTGTTGATCCCCGTGGTGCGTTTATATATAAAAGATTAGGATGCGAAGCTGAAAAATTACCTGCTGTAAGATAACATGATGCACTAGAATCAAGGAATACCAGAATAGGGGAAGAGAAAATCACATCTGTCCTGTCGTTATCTCACTAGTCTATTCATATCTTAAGTTAGTATAAAACTATGAAAATTGAAATAGAAAAAATAGAAGAGATACAGGAATCAAAAGAAGGACGATCAAGAAGAAATAGATAACTCTACACTTGTAGTTGGATTGTATAATCAGGACTGATGCATTCCAGTTGAATATTTCATTACCATTAATTTGCTGACTGGTTGTACTGTGGATGTAAGAGCCTAAGCCCTGATACCATTCTATAGCACCCTGTTCTCGCGGATACGGAGACGTTACTATGATGTATATATGTAGGTCAAAAATACCCTTACATATATATATGCTAAGCATCAGTACAGGCAAGAATCAGAATACGAAAGTATGTGGTGTATTATATATTCTAACATATGAGTACAATTACAAAGTTATCACAGGATGTGACACAATATTACAAGAATATTACATCACCGATAGACGCAAATGGAAGAATACAAAGAGATATGCAATTATGAACAGTACAAAAAATGCTCATGAGTGACAAGCGGAAAACTTATGAGACGAGCAGGAGGGCTTGGAAAGATAGGGCTCTAGACGGTCTGCCGAAGATTCACGCTTTCTCTGCGCATCTCTGATCAGCAACCGAAAGAATCCACAAGCTCCAAGCTCTGAGATATGAACATGCTGATCCAGGGGAGTGAGAACTCCCCAACGAGTGGTGTGGTGAATGCTAAGTGGCTTGCAGGGATAAGCATACGTGTATCGATAAACCCGAATCAAAAGAGCATGTATTGAAAATTGTGTCATGAGCACAGGCATACAAGAGTAGGTAAGGAGGTAACAAGTAAAGTAAATATAGTAAAAAACCAGTTATATAAGCCCAAATTACCGATCTGTAAGATTAGTAAGTTGAAGGAATTATCCAAACAAGGAAACCCTCATATATATACCGTATACCTCACGTCACTGTATCCTGAGTTCATATAACTCGAGTTATCTCTTAAACTAAGAAAACATTAGAAAACTGATAATGTCGAACACAATCAAAACCAGCTGTACAAACTCAGTTTACGGTTTCATGAGACAAGTATGTCAAAGGAATAATCCAAACAAGGAAACCCTCATCTATATACCTTATGCCCCCAGTTATCGTAATCCGAGTGTATGCAACCTGAATTGTAAAACGAACAATGAATTGTTAATTAGCACTTTATTATTATTATTCATCTGACCCATATATCAAAGTATGTATTGTTGGTCCCGATATGATGCCAATTGTTGGACTTGCTCTGTTGGCACTTATGGATCTAAAATACGAAGTCAACACAAATACTAAACAAAGAAGGATTAAAGTTAAACAAATAAATAAACTTGCAATAAAGGAAAAGTAAATCTCAGAAAATTAGACAAACGCAAACACGAGAGATTTATCCTGGTTCGGTCCTCGTGACCTATATCCAGTCCCCAAGCCACCCGCTTGAGATTTTCCTTTATCCTTGATTTTGTACACCCAAAATCACAACCATGCACACCACTTGACAAATCCCCTTTGCCAAATGTGTACACCTTCTCTTACAACCAAGAGAACAATCACCACCTTGTACAACTTGCTTCTACACCAAGAAGACCCTCTTGTACAATGATATCTTTGAGGATTACAACACTTCCTATAAGCCTTGGTACAGTGTATGAACGTGGACAAGGGCTAGTATAGGAGAAACTTCAGAGAACTTCACTAGAGAATAGGATTTTGGTGAAGAACTGAAGTGGGAACAGTTTTCAAGAATTGGCAGAATTTTTGATTAGAAAACTGAAGATTAGGATTGGTATTTTGCCTTAGATTAACAACCCTATTTATAGCTACACTCTAGGAGTAGTTAGGGTAGTTAATAGGTGCCTTTTGAATGTTCAAACATTGAAGAACGTTGCAAAAAATACCAGAATACAGAAACTGTCCAACAGTCAGAAACTGCCTATAGTCGACTTGCCTTTTGAGTTAGTCGACTAGTCTAGGCAAATTCCAAAGGTTAGTCGCTAGTATTGACTATAAGTCGACTAGGTCAAGATAAGCTCAAGTGACAGGTTTCTGGATAACTGAACCAAGTCGACTGCAACTTCTTTATAAGTCGACTAGGCCAGGGATTAGTCGACTAGAGGAAATGGGTTAGTCGACTACATTGGTCTATTAGTCGACTAGGTCTTCTGTCAAGTCGACTAACAGACAAACAGAGAGTTGGGTATCAAATTGAGACACAGGATTAGTCGACTAGGATTTGGTCAAGTCGACTATACTATGGGTTAGTCGACTATAAAGGGATATAAGTCGACTATAAGTCTAAGATATGTGTGCGTGCATCAAGGCTTTTGACATGCTATTTTACAATTACAAAACACATCATATCAACTCTCTTTGGGAAGTCTTGATCATGTAGAACTCTTGATATAGTCGTATGATAGAGCTCCAAATGAAATGCTTCACAAATGTCGTCATCGAAATATGTTCCAACATTCTCCCCCTTTTTGATGATGACACTTTGTGTGCACAAATGCTCCCCCTGCAGAAAATAAGTTATATTTTCCTCCCCCTGCAGAAATTGGGTTATAACCAATATAGAAATACTTTGTTCTCCCCCTGCAACAAATATATCATAGAATGTATATATATATATATATTTATATATATATATATATATATATTTATATATATATATATATATATATATATATATATATATATATATATGTTCTCATCAATTTTCTTATATGGTGCCTGCAAGATAAACGTTAGATGGTACCAAACATAAAAGAACACATTAACCTTTAGGAGTCCAAATCCATTTTGAATTTGGTTTCCACCTGTTAGTATACACATAATTGCATGAATTACATATATCATGAATGTATGATGCAATATATGTATTTTTATCAATTAGGCTTAAATTCTTAGGAATCCATATAAACTTATTCTTCATTCTTTTTGAAACAATATTAGATTTTCTTTTCACAAAAGAATCATATGGATTACTAGAATATGAAGATTTTTCAATATATCCAATACCATAATGATTATGTGACAACTTTTGAAAAGATAACAAGTCATTCAATTTTTCTTTTCCTTGATTGAACTTAGTCACATTTTTCAAAATATCTTCATATTTCCTTTTGAAAACTAACATGTCTTTATCCAATATAGAAATCCTTCCATTCAAAGACATAGTTTCCTTTTTAAGAAAAATATTTTCTTTTATAAACTTCTCATTATCATTTTTCAAAGATGATATTACTTTTTTAAACTCATCTTTTTGAGAGTTTATAGAAGAAACTTGTAAAGCATAACATGAATTTTCATTTAAAAATTTTTCATTTTCTTTTGATAAAACTTTATTTTTCAGTTTTTCATTTTTCAGATCATTAAATAATTCATGAAATGCATCTGAAAGTTCAGTAATTGATACCTCATCATCTTCAAGTGCCATATAACAGGTTGACACGTTCAGTGGTTTCTTCTTCGTCAGAGGAAGAGGAATCACTGTTTTCCCTTGATGCTTCATAGTCTTTCATCTTTCTGAACTTTTTGCTCTTGTATTTACTTTTATGCTTGAGCAAAGGGCAATCCTTCTTCAAATGACCTGTTTTATTGCAATTAAAGCATTTGAATTTACCTTACTTTAGGAATCTCCTGAATTTCTTTGAAAGCATTGCCATCTCCTCTTCATCTTCATCGGAATCGTCCGTGTCGGAGGATGCATGGAAAGCAAGTTCTTTCTTCTTTGAGTGGTGTTGTCGTTCCTCCTTCTTTCTTTCTTCCAATTGCACTTCATATGCCATTAGATTACCAATTAGGTTTTCTAATGTCATAGTTGAGAGATCATTCGCCTCTTCATTGGCAGTTGTCTTCTTCTCCCATTCTGGTGTGAGTGCACGAAGGATCTTGTGAACTTTTTCGACTTGTGTGTATTCCTTTCCATGGGATGCTAAGGAATTGGTAATGTCGGTGAATCTCGTAACCATTTCTGATATGGTTTCATTCTCCTCCATTTTGAATAATTCAAACCTGTGGACAAGAACAGATATCTTAGATTCTTTAACTTTATTTGTGCCTTCGTGTGTTACCTGAAGAGTATGCCATATTTGATGTGCAGAAGTGGCTGTTGACACACGGTTGAACTCTTCTTTGGTTAAGGCACAGAACAAGGCATTCATCGCTTTGGCGTCAAGGTTCGCATTCTTCTTTTGATCATTACTCCAAGCATTGTAGTTGGTTGTTGGCTTGGTGTACGGTGCTTCTACGATGTTTCAAAGTTCGTAGTTCAGCGATTGCAAGTAGATTTTCATTCTACACTTCCAATAGTTATAGTTGGATCCGTCAAATAGCGGTGGACGTTGTGTAGAATGTCCTTCTTTGAATTGTGACGAAGGGAACTCCGTTGCCATCGTTGCTTGTTGTTGACTAGGTATGCAGGGCTTGTATGCCGGTTCAGATACCAAATGTGAGACTTGCTCTGATACCAATTGTTGGTCCCGATATGATGCCAATTGTTGGACTTGCTCTGTTGGCACTTATGGATCTAAAATACGAAGTCAACACAAATACTAAACAAAGAAGGATTAAAGTTAAACAAATAAATAAACTTGCAATAAAGGAAAAGTAAATCTCAGAAAGTTAGACAAACGCAAACACGAGAGATTTATCCTGGTTCGGTCCTCGTGACCTACATCCAGTCCCCAAGCCACCCGCTTGAGATTTTCCTTTATCCTTGATTTTGTACACCCAAAATCACAACCATGCACACCACTTGACAAATCCCCTTTGCCGAATGTGTACACCTTCTCTTACAACCAAGAGAACAATCACCACCTTGTACAACTTGCTTCTACACCAAGAAGACCCTCTAGTACAATGATATCTTTGAGGATTACAACACTTCCTATAAGCCTTGGTACAGTATATAAACGTGGACAAGGGCTAGTATAGGAGAAACTTCAGAGAACTTCACTAGAGAATAGGATTTTGGTGAAGAACTGAAGTGGGAACAGTTTTCAGGAATTGGCAGAATTTTTGATTAGAAAACTAAAGATTAGGATTGGTATTTTGCCTTAGATTAACAACCCTATTTATAGCTACACTCTAGGAGTAGTTAGGGTAGTTAATAGGTGCCTTTTGAATGTTCAAATGTTGAAGAACGTTGCAAAAAATACCAGAATACAAAACTATCCAACAGTCAGAAACTGCCTATAGTCGACTTGCCTTTTGAGTTAGTCAACTAGTCTAGGCAAATCTCCAAAGGTTAGTCGACTAGTATTGACTATAAGTCGACTAGGTCAAGATAAGCTCAAGTGACAGGTTTCTGGATAACTGAACCAAGTCGACTGCAACTTCTTTATAAGTCGACTAGGCCAGGGATTAGTCGACTAGAGGAAATGGGTTAGTCGACTACATTGGTCTATTAGTCGACTAGGTCTTCTGTCAAGTCGACTAACAGACAAACAGAGAGTTGGGTATCAAATTGAGACACAGGATTAGTCGACTAGGATTTGGTCAAGTCGACTATACTATGGGTTAGTCGACTATAAAGGGATATAAGTCGACTATAAGTCTAAGATATGTGTGCGTGCATCAAGGCTTTTGACATGCTATTTTACAATTACAAAACACATCATATCAACTCTCTTTGGGAAGTCTTGATCATGTAGAACTCTTGATATAGTCGTGTGATAGAGCTCCAAATGAAATGCTTCACAAATGTCGTCATCGAAATATGTTCCAACATGTATGTGTCCCAACACACATATATCCATATATGAGTAAGCCGAGGTTGTTATTAAAAACTGATGATGAGACCAATGGGTTATGTTTACAGTAGGTCCCGTACATGCCCGGGACCACGACCCAGGGTGTTTCGTTGCTGGTGTACGGAACCGGCCGCAAAGGCCTACACAAAGTGGGTCTTATATTATGCTTATTCAGGAATGTAACAGGAGGTAGGGAGCCAGCGCTCCCCTCAGACACCTAGAGGCCCTCAGGTAGATCCGAAAGATTTGAGTTGCATAACATATTAAATACCACTGTAAACATATTCACCACTTGGACTCTATTAATTTTCCTTTACCCGATGTAAGTTAGTCTTTTTTTAATTTATTATTATGCAATTATCATATTAGGGAATAGCAAAAGCAGGACGGGTTCATGAGTTACAGGAGTACATAAGTACTAGAAATTTAAGTCACTATATATAATATAGGATAGTAGGATAAGATTCCTGAAATATGATAATCACAGCACAAGCAGTAATGTATCAGGTAACACAAGCAATAATGTATCAGGTGACAGGTGATAAGTGATATCAAACAGATGTTAGGTGATAACAAGCAGTAGTCAGGTGTCAAGTAATAACATGTCAAGTAATAAGCATAGTAGATATCACTATCGTATCTAATGATACAGGAAAACAGTATCAATACAGGGGATCGGTACGAATACAGAAAACAGTACCACTACAAGAGATCGATACAAATACACAAAAATAATACAGTTTTGAAAAATAGTATAAATACAAGTTTTAAACTCTTCACAACCATCAGGAAAAGGATAATCGTTAGATTATCAAGCAGGCAAGCAGGCAGGAAAATAAGCGATCATCCAAGTAAAGCAAAACAAGCTGGAGCGAAACTAACGTACAACACTAGACGCCATCGCATTCGGTGTAGTTATCACTCGTGGCACGGCTAAATGCACATGATAGAGCAAGCGTATGAATGCTATACTACCGCGCTTAGCGAAGCTGCAATCATCGCATAACAACGCTCGAACGGAGTCAGTGGTATAGCGCTGAGCCTAGATCCATCAACCAGGGGTAACTAGAAAACCTGACAGTCTGAAAGCACTCCTCTTTCGAGAAAGTGAGTGAAAAAATCATAAGAGCTGAATGGTCGAAGGCTAAGTAGGTACCTGTAGAAGTGTTAGTACCAAACACAGATATGTAAACACAGTAATAACTAGCTATCAGTAGAGTGATGAAGCCCGGAGGTTGAGACTGAAATAAAAAAAAGCGAGCAGATAAGCAAATAATCAAGCGGAGCTAAGCAAGCTGGAGTGAAGCTAACACTCAGCGCTAAACACTATCACGCCTGGTGTAGTTACGCTCGTGGTGAAGCCACGATACCATACAATAATTGCTCGCGGTGTAACCACACCCTAACGGAGTTAGCGATAGAGCGTTGAGCGCTAGGCTAGCCTACCAGGCGGAGCATTAGAGCCTGGAGGCTGAATGCAACCCAAAGGTTGGGTATAGAAAGCCCGGAGGCTGAACGCAGCCCGAAAGCTGGGTATAGTGCATGCACGAGATGTTAGTATCATATGAGTACACATATAAACATGACAATAACTAGACTACTGTGGAGTGGTGAAGCCCAGAGGCTGAGTAGAGAGCCCGGAGGCTGATATGACCACGGAGGGTCGGCCACGCATGATTGTAAAACAGTAATATAACATATCAGGCATAATATATGTGCAGAAAGTAAAACTACACTACTACAAGCATTCTTCACATCAATACAGATACATGTCCAGAGAATACGGATACACAATCACAACGATACAAATACACTAGACCAGTACATTTACACATGTCCATAAAATACAAATACAAATCAACTGATACAAATACATTATTACAATTACGCCCGTCGAACCAGGGCACCCAGATACAAGAGGCGAGAACACTCGCCTAAAAGCTATGAAAAATTCTGCGAAATCCTAGAGTCTAAAATACATGCGCATGCCACTATCATATATTAAAATAAATATATAAAGAGAGAGAAGAAGAGAGAAGAGGAGAGGAGAGAGAATAATAGAGAGAAAGAGAGCGTTCCAGGAGAGAGAAAGAAAGATGAAAGAGAGAGAGAGTGCGTCAAGAGAGAGAAGAAAGAAAAGGGTAGGAGATAGAAGAAGAGGAGGAGAACAAGAATCAGGAGAGAGAGAGGGGAGATGGTAGAGAGGGACAGATAGAAATAAAGGAGTGAGAAAGAGAGAGAGGGTGAGAATAAGAAGAGAGAGGGGGGGCTGCTGCCCCCCATTCACCACAGGGCACCATGGTAGGTGAATAGAGGCCCCACACCAGATGTTACAGGGCGCCGACAGCCGGCCAGGGTGGCCATCACCAGCGTGGCCAGCAAGTGGGGGGAGAGAAGTGGAGAAGAGAAGGAGAAGAAAAAAAGAGAAGAAAAGAAGGAGGGAGGAGAGAGAGGAGAGCAGGGGATGGTGCCTAGGGTTATAGCCAGAGTGGGCGTGCCATGGGGAGCTTGCTGGAGCTGGGGAAGGGTGGAGCCGCGTGACCTCTTATGGTGGTGGTGGTGGTTGATTGAAGAAGAACTTGGAGATAGTGGTGCTGATGTAGTTGTTGTTTAGAGATGATGGTGGAGATTTAGGAGGTGGAGTTGATGGCTGTAAGGTGGAGATGATGGCTGAAGATGGTGGGCACTGGGTGGTCGATGGTGGTGACGTGCCAGTGGTGTTTGATGAAGAGGGGGAGAGAGAGATTTGAGTGTGAGAGGAAATTGGGAAAATTAAAGAAGGAGAGTAGAAGATTAGAGAGAGAGAATTAGAGAAAGAAGGATTGAGATTGAGGCAGAGAATTTAGGTGGAGGAGAGGGGCTCGTCCCCTACATCGCCGGCCAGAGGGAGGAAGAGGGGAAAAAAGGAAAAAGGAAAAAAAGCAAGAAGAAAAAGGGAAATATAAAGGGGAGATATTTTTGGGGGGTTGGGTGGTGGAGAACAAATGGGGAAAAAAGGAAAGAAAAAGAGACAAAAGTAGTGGAGGAGAAAAATAGAGGGAAACGAAAGGAAAAAGGAAATAAAATATCCAGATAAACTCCGGATCCGGGAAAATACCGAAAATGTCAGAAAAATAGAGTAACTCATAAATTTCTCCAAAAATTTTCAAAAATAAAAATATTATATTAAGGTATATGGTGAAACTGAATTCTAAAAATTCAATCCCATTTTAAAATAAAAATCTTAAAATTTATCGACGACACCGGTCAACGCCAAAACCGATCGAACTTCCATAAATTCAGAAAAAATCCCTAAATTTGCACTAAGGTAGAAATTATGATTATAAGAAATAATGTGAAAGCAGATTTTAAAAATTCAACCCTGTTTGTAAATTAAAAATCCTGAAATTGACCATCGATACTGGCCGACACCAAATCCTGTGAAATTTTGATAAATTCACAAAAATCTCCAAAAATGAACTGAGAAAGAAAACATGATTATGAGAAATAATATGAAAGCAGTTTTTAGAAATTCAACTCTATCTATAAATTAAAAATATGATAATCGATCGGCGACACCTGTCGATACCGGTTTTGAAGATTTTGCTATTTAATTCAAAAAAATTCAGAAAATCATAGAAAATCTAAAATTTTAGAAAATGATACTTGAAACTAAAACTGATCAAATCTGACTACCGAAAAAATTAAATCGAGCAATACACTAGGATCAGGTCCCCTGTTCAGATTAGGGCTGACTCTAAATCCCCAAATTTGGATCCAATGCAAAACAATCGTATAAATAATCATAAAATAAAAACAAATATGTGAAGTAAATCAAAGAAATATAATCAAAAAATTTGAATACGTATCTAAGCACATATTCTGAGAACGGGGTGTTACACTCTCCCTTAATCCATTTCACAGCCACCCCACTCCAACCGTCACCACCCTCTCCCCTCCGGTGACCCACACCGGCGGCCATCCCAATCTCTTGCCATCCACTACCCAACTACTACCATCTCCTCTATTCCACCACCATCTTCCCTCATCTCTTCCAATTCCTCCTCTCATCTCTAAATTCATCACCACTAATTCCACCACCTTCCACCACCATCCACCACCCATACCACCACCCACAACCACCATCACCACCATTTACATGACCATCTATCATCCCACAACCAATATCATCTCCATCACCACCAACTCAACATGTAACGTCCCGATCCCGCAGGTACGAAGACGTTACTGCAATGTATATACGTAGGTCGAAAATTATCTCACATATATATGCTAAGCATCAGTATAGGCAAGAATCAGAGTATGAAAATACGTGGTGCATTATACATTCCAACATATCAGTACAATTATAAAGCTATCACAGGAGGTGACACAATATTACAGGAATATTACATAACCTATAGGCACAAATGTGAGAATAGAAAGAGATATACAATAATAAACTGTACAAAAGGCGCTCACGAGTCACAAAGGTAAAACTCGAGAGCCGAGCAGGGGGCTAGAAGGATAGGGCCTCAGACGGTCTGCCGAGACGGTCTGTCGATAATTCACGCTACCGCTATGCCACTCTGATTAACAACCGGGAGAATCCACAAGCGCCAACCTCCGGGATCTGGACATGAGGATCCAGGAGAGTTAGAAACTCCCCAACGAGTGGTGTGGTGAATGCCAAGTGGCGTGCAGGGATAAGAAGACGTGTATCGATAAATCTAAATCATAAACATGTATTGAAAATCGTGTCGTGAGCACAAGCATACTGAAGCAGGTAGAGAGATATTAATTGATGTCAAGCAGGGAGTATGCATGGTATAATATGGTAAGAAAAAGAGATTGGTGGAATAGAACGTAAGTGATAAGCCAGGATGTAAGCAGCTATAAATAATAATATAAAAAAATTAAAAATCTGAAGTAAAACCTGATGAAATCAAACATGGCAAAACCAGCGGTACAAACCCAGTTTACGGCTTCATGAGATAAGTACGTCGAAGGAATAATCCAGAAAAGGAAACCCTCATCTGTATACCATATATCTCACGTTATCGTAAACTAAGTCAATACGACCCGAATTGCAAAACATACAACGAATTATTAGTTAGCATCTTTTATTATTATTACTTGTTTTACCCAGATGTCTAGATTTTGTGGACTAGCATTCCAGCACACATATATCTACATCTGAGTAAAGTAAGGTTGTTATTGGAAACCAATGGGGGTATCAACAAATAATATTTATAGTGGGTCCTGTGCATACCTGGGACCACGACCCAGGATTGCTTTGTTGCTGGAGGACGAAACCTATCACGAGGTATTCAGGAGGGTCTTATAGGATGCCATTTTCAAGATGGTACCAAGAAGGAGGAAGCCAGTTCTCCCCTCGGTCACCTAGAGGCCTTCAGGTCGAATCGGAAGATTTAGTTGCACAACATACCTAATACCACTGCAAACACAAACATGTATTGATATCTGCAAGTTTCCTCTGACCTGATGTAAGTTGTCCATTTTATAGTTTATTAGATAATTATCAGATTACGAGAATGAGCAGGAACAAGTCAGGAATATCAGGAGTACATGAGTATCAGGAGTATGGTTTGTACTGGAATATAACAAGATGTATCAAGATGTCAGGTCATCATTTCTATTATCGTATTAATTATAAGAGTCAGGTATATCATGCTGGATGTCAGCTGATAGCATGACATGAGGGTGATATCAAGTAGATTACAAGAGACAGCATGGTAAATATTAACACATCAAGAATAAGCATATCAAATGATAAAGAAAACAATACCGATATAAGAGATCGGTACAAATACTGAAAAACCATGCAATTCAGGAAAAACAGTATAAGTAAGATTTCAAAATCTTCACAACCATTAATAGAAAAATAGATAAATTGGTGAGAAGGTAATAAGCAAGCAAGCGAACATCCAAGCGGAGCTAAGCAAGCTGGAGGTATGGACAACGAATAATGTTTAGTCACTAAAGGGCTTGGCAGAGTTACCGGGACGACTCAGCTTAAGATGCGAGTAGAAAATCTGGCAGCATCCCGCCTAGGCGAGTCTAGTGATAAAGCTCTAGGCGCTAAACATGCCTATCAGGCGATGCTAAAATAGAACTAGCCATTAATAAATCTCAAAAGGTTAAGACCGAAGGCTAAGCAATACGAGGACGTAGCTAAACCGTACTTGAAGAGGTTACGCAATTAAACTCGGCTCGCAGACATACGATGTAGTTAGTGAAACCTAGGGGTTCGAGCAAAGCGGGAACATAGTAAGTCACGCATGACGAGGCTATGCAATAAGCTCGCTCGCAGCCATAGGACTTATCTAGGCTCCCGGTGAAGCTAGAAAACCCGGAGTTTAGAGCCCAAAAGCAGATATAGAACCGCAAAGTGGTTAAGCCCGAAGGTTGTAAAGGTACCTGCAGTAGGTGTTAGTGACATGCACACGCATATAATAAAGTAGTAACAGATAACATCACAGGCATGGCATAGGTACATGAAGTAAACTACCCTAATATAAGCATTCGTCACAGTCATAATACATCTACAGTCCTGGGTACTCGGCCGTATACAAATATAAGGACACAACCCAATACAAAATACGAATATAATCCCAAAATATAGAATAGAATACAGTTGACCTGACGAAGCAGGGAAACCAAATGAGAAGGCGAAGACACTCGCCTAAATGCAGGAAATACCGTGAAATCTCTGATCTCTGGAATCTAGGTAACCAACATACGAACGCGTTCAAAAAATTAAATATATTGTATAGATAAAGAAGAGAGAGGAAACATAAAGTAGCCGGATGCGAGAGTCGTGAACGCGTGGTTCACGTCACGTGAAAGTGGTCTATCGCGTCGTGGAGATTAAAAATGTGAGGATCACGTTATACATATATCAAGAACGCGAAGATCGTGTTAATAAGTCACAATCACTTGGATGCAAGGATGAGCTCCACGTCTAGCAACTAAATAAGAGAGTCGCATTAATGAGGGGGAGAAAGACTGAAGAGACTGAGAGAGAGAGAGTTGTAGAGAGAACACGAGAGAGAGCCCAAAGAATCACTAGCTTCTAAAGAGAGAGAAGAGAAGGGAATGGCTCTTGGGACTGCCCAAAACATTAATTTTTCTCAGCCTTAGAAAGAATCAAAACTAGAATCAAAGAGATAGCGGGCGAGGGTGAGAGAACTCGGGGATCGCAAATGCGGGAGTCGCGTTATGCAAATGACATAAAGGTGGGGGTCAAAATTTGTGTCTAGTCAGGATACGAGAAGAACGCGGACGAGGCATGAGCTTCGCGTCGTGTTGACACTAGAATGCGAGGATTGCATTATGAAAGTGCCTGGACGTGGGGGTAAGCTTCGCGTCCAGCAAAAAGAAAGAGAGAGCCAGGGAGAGTGTTAGACAGAGAAAGAGGGGAAAGCAGAGAGTGAAAGTTAGTGAGAGAGTAAAAGTGAGAGTGAAAGAACGAGAGTGAAAGAGGGATTGAGAGAAAGAAAGAGAGAGAGAGAGAGAGAGAGAGAGAGAGAGAACGAGAGAGAATAAGTGCAAAATAGAGAATAGAGAGAGAAAGAAAAGAAAAAAATAAAGAAAGAAAAGAAAGAAAGAAAGAAACAAGGGATGATGGAAAAGAAAGAGAAGAAAGGGGAGATGGCCGACCAGGTGGCGGCGTCGGCGGCTAGGGGCGGCCGACGATAACCCGGCTCAAGAAAGAAGGGAGAGTGAGGGTGCAAGAGTGGTTGAAGTTGGTAGAAATGGGGTTTGTCGGAGTTGAGTTTCAGAAGCCGAGAAATAGGTAGAATGGAAGAGTTTGCCAGAGGGGAGAAGATGCCGGGGTTGGTGGTGAATGTGGTGGTGGTGGAGAGGGTGATGACAAAAATGGGTTCTGGGTGAAGAAGAAGGAGGAGGTGATGGTGATGGTTGAGTTTTAGTGGAGAGAGTGAAGAAAGAGGAAGTGGGGTGGCTCTCCGGCCAAGGAGAGGCACCGGAGTGGTGGCGCCTGGTTGGTTGGTGCGGGCATTGGGTAGAAAGAAGAAGAAGACGGAGAAGATGAAAGAAAATTAAAAAAGGTGAGAGAGAGAGAGAGAATTATAATGTGTGTGTATATATATATATATATATATATATATATATATATATATATATATATATATATATATATATATATATATATATATATATATATATATATATATATGTCTGTGTGTATGTGTGAGTTTGTGTTGGGGTAAAAGTGAGACTCGCGTCTTATAAAATGAGGCTCGCGTCCCCTACACCAGACTCGCGTCTGGGTGATGAGGTCTGCGTCTGCTGGGTTGAGCCCAGTCACGAGGCTCATGGTTGCTTTGGGCAGGGGAGAGCGAATGAGTAAGAGATTATTAGATGGTGATTTTGATTATTTGAGAAAGGAATTATACGCAAGAGAGAGAAGGAGAATTTCTGCGTCTCATAAACCAGACCTGCTCTGGTTGAGTTGATCTTAGATGCGAGATTAAGGTCCGCGTCTGGTGATCGGTCACATATATTGCATATATATTGTCACATTACCATGTTTATTATCTAATAAATCATATTAATAAGTCTTATTTTTTCTTTATAAAATGCAGGCCTATTACTAAAGGAAAGGGAAGAGAAACGAGCCCAAAAGCCCATCAAATTCTGAATTAATTCAGAATTAATTTGAAATCAGAAAATCAGGGCAGATCATGGCAAATCAGAGAGGTTGAAAACCGGTTAAAATGAATCTTCCTAAATCAATTAGTTAAAACCAAGATTAAATTCCGTTTCGTCAAATCTAAGAGCTGAAACGGTAAAACCAGCAAGAGATAAAGGTAAATCACCAAACCGGGGAGTGCCACCAACCAGGTGTGGCCACCTGGCCATACCATGGCCGCAGAAACACGGCCAAAGCTGTGTTTTCGCAACTTGGTTGCATCTGTTGGGGGGAGCGTTTGCTCCCCTTATCTTCGAACGCCTTCCCTCGTTTGGTTTTTTCTTATAAATACTGCATTCTACAGAGAAGAGGGTAGCGAAGACTAGGATTAAAATTCTTGTTCATCTTTAGAGTTTTAGGAGTATTGTTAGATAGTTCTGAGAAGCTGTATCTCATCTTTATTTTTCAGTTTAGACCAGTAAAGAGAGAAGAGTGGAATTGAGTGTATAATTCATCCTTGAAGTGACAATCAGAGATTCAACTTGCTTATTCAACTCGACTCAATTCAGTATGTCTATGTTTGATTTTTATTCTCTTATTTGTTTTCTTTTTATCATGAGTAACTAAACTATCTTCTGGGCTCACTAATCAATCTCTTCTACCTCCTTTCTCTTGATCGATTTTATGAAAGCAATTTTCTTGAATCATAATAATGCCTGAGTTGAACTTTGTTCTTGAAAGCACATAAGGATGTTTCTCTTTTAAACCTGGACATTTAAAGCATAAATATTTTTAATTCATTTTATTTCATACTTGCTTCTTCGCGTTTGATAGTTTAACATTCTATTTTTAATGTTGTGTTAAGAAAGACCTTAAGATTTAAACCAAAACCATATTATTTGTTTTACTTGAACATTAAAAGAAACTAAAGGTTTTTGCTTATGATAAAAGTGACGCACCAAAGTGTTCTTGAGATAAGTAAGTAGTTGAGTAGAAGATTAGTGATCCCGGATCTTTTTCATAATTTAAATCACAGCCAAATTACTCTCAAATTATTTTCTAAAAGATCATCTTCTCCAAAACCTTTTCCAAGTTTTAAATGTTTCTTTAAATCACTTCCCTTCTCTCCATTCTCTTTTTCAATATAAAAAATAAAAGAAAAATACCAACACCATTCTTTGTTATTTAACAATTCATCGAAAAGCTTTTATCGCATTCCTACTCATGGACACGACCTGTTAGCCCAAAGCTAGACGGTAGTTCTCACTACTTTCATGCAATCAATTTTTGGCACCGTTGCCGGGGAGGGAACGGCGTAATTATTTTCTAACAAGTCTGGTGTCTTGTTTCAGGGACATTAAGGAATTAGATTTAGCACTCAAGTTTTGCAGGAGAAGACTTGCTATTCTGTACCCCTATTCTCAAAAGTAGGAACAGAATTTCAAGGAATTGCAGCGCAAAAGTTTGAAATTTTTGGACTACTAAAAACTCTTTTTTGTAGGACATATTGCTTTGCAAAAATACAGTTTTTGTATGTTATTTTTTTGCTATATCTGATATTCACACCCCCTGTTTTTAATCCAACAGTAATCTGATTGAATGCTAATTGCTTAAAAAATGTTTAGACTTGCATTCTAGGCATTTGTCTAATTACGTTTCTTTTACGATTACTGTTGAAGATAGTTGGAGACAAGGTATGTATGCATAGCATATAGTTTAGAAAACATTCTTGCGTGATATTTGTTTGTGAATGTTACTTTTCTATATCTTGCACACTTTGCACAATTAATTTTAGGGGCAAAACCCAAATTAAGATAAAGTGGGGAAGTCATTACTCTTCCTTAGCCCATAAACCATCTCCAAGCATACACAGCCTAAGCCTAATTTAAAATCTGATAGACGTTGGCCTTAGGGATATCTCGAACTCATTAGGAGATTATCCTAAGGGAGAAGGTGTTAGAATTTGACTCATGCCAAATTAGTGTCTAAGGATAGGGATTGAGGGGCGAAACCCCCAAGGCTGGTGGTTTGGCTTAATTAGGCCCGTCGCTTTTGCGCGGATACCTCCCACCAATCTTGCCCTGACCTGACTGATTAGCTTGTGGTCAAAGTCTGCATTATACCTCCTGTGGACAATCAACCAGTTAGGAGCTGTCTAGGTCAAGGTTACCTTAGACTAGCCTTGGTTGTTTCCTCTTGTTGACTATTGATGAACCTGTTGTGATTGTGTTTGTGTATGCAAGTGTGGTCAAGAGACCCTAATTCATCTAGGTTAACTAGAAACACATCATCACGCAAGTTTGAAACCAAGACCAGATTCCGTTATGGCTCAACCGACATATTTGCAGGATAAGTTCTATCCCATTAGAACCTCACTCCATCTTGCATCCAACTTCCATCGGTTGGTGAAACACAATTTTGAGCTCAAACCTCAGTTCATCAACACACTCCCCAAGTTTCATGACTTAGAGTCTGAAGATGCTTATTTCTTCATAAGAGAGTTTGAGGAAGTATGCTTAATGATGAAAATCCTATACCTTGTAGATGATGCTTTTAGGTTGAAATTTGTCCCATTTGCTCTTAAGGACTTAGCCAAGAAATAGCTTTACAGCTTAGCTGCCGGCTCTATCACATCCTGAGATAGTTTCATCAAGGTCTTCTTGAAGAAATTCTATCCAATTCATAAGACCTCATTAGGAAGAACATCATGCAATTCAAGTAAGAACCTAACGAACCATTTTGGAGGTACTTTGAACGCTTCAAAGACCTCATTGTCCAATGTCCTCACCATGGAATAAATAAATGGTGACAATGCCAAATTCTTTATGACGGTTTAGACTACTCTACCAAGACCCTCTTAGAAACCATGTGCCAAGGGGGAATCTTAAAGAAGGATGAGAATGAAAGATGGGATTTATATGAGGATCTAGCTGAAAAGACCATCCAATGAGAACCAACTAGTGAAAGCTCTAGGAATTCAAACTCCATCTCTTCAAAAGGAGGTCTCCATTCAATTAAATTATCCATAGCTAACGAGGCTAGAATTGCAAACCTAGCGAGAAGACTGGAAGTTTTAGAAACTAAGGAACAAGTCTAGTCAATCAAGTCAGCCCAAACTAATTTTCAACTCCGGGCTGTACTTACTGTCAAGCCATGAATCATATGTTTGAGGAGTGTCCTGTGTTTCAAGCTCAACAACACTTTTCAGAATCGATGAATGTGGCCTTTTTAAGGCCGAACAATAATCCTTACACCAACGTACAATCCTGGGTGGAGAAATTATTAGAATTTCTCGTGGAGCCAAAACAACAATGACCACTCAAGGTCAAACCTGGCAAGCTACTTCCATCATTCCAATAATTCTTCTAATCATCAACCCAACTTTTTCAATTACCATCATAATTCTCCCAACTAGCTGCCCAATTTGAATTCAAACTATCAACAAAACTTTTCCAACTAAGCTCTGCAATTTTTCTTCCAGAATCCTCAACTAGGAAGGAGAATGACTGACTTTGAGAGAAATATGGAAATGTACATGAAGAACTAAGATTCCCTCATGCAAACTATACAGAGGCTAGAGGTTCAAATGAGTCAATTAGCCAATCCACAGAATGAGAGATAAAAAGGTACCTTGCCTAGTCAACCAATAATAAATCATAGGAATTCTCAACAATCTCATTTGGCTGAGGATCAATCATTTAATCAATGTAATGTTGTTCATACATTGAGGTCGGAAAAGAAAGTTGATAATCAAGTGTCAACACCATCTAAACCCATCAGCACAACCAAACTCAAGCATCCACCTCATCTAATCCCCATCCGTCCAAATCTGACGAATCTGAAATAGATAAGTCAACCAGTCAGGTGTACCAGCCTATAGTACCATTTCCTAATAGGCTGAAAAACAACAAGAAAAATCAACACATGGATAAGATAATTGAGATCTTCAATCAAATGAAGATAAATGTGCCACTTCTTGATGCCATCCAACAAGTTCCATCCTATGCAAAATTTCTTAAGTACATGTGCACCAAGAAGAGAAAGACTAATGTACCCAAAAAAAGTCTTCTTAGCCACTAACATTAGTGAGCTACTGTCGGGTCCGATCCTTATCAAGTATAAGGATCCGGGTTGTCCCACCATTACCTGCACCATAGGACAAGCCGAGATTAGTCATGCACTCCTTAACTTGGGAGCAAGTATCAACTTGATTACATTCTCAGTTTATCAACAACTCAGATTTGGTGATCTTAGTCCAACTCGAGTCACTATCCAACTGGCTGACCGTTCAGTGAAAGTTCCAAAGGGAAAAATTAATGATGTCCTTATCCGGGTCGGGGAGTTTATCTACCCCATTGATTTCATAGTTCTAGAGACACAACCTGTGTCCAATCTTAGGGCTCAAACTTCTGTTATTCTAGGGCGACCATTCCTTGCTACTGCCAATGCCATTATCAATTGTAAGAATGGGTCCATGAGGTTAACCTTGAGGGACATGACTAGAGAAGTCAATGTCTTCAAACTAGGAAAGCAACCCAGTGATGTTGAAGATCAAACATTTGAAGTCAACCTCATTGAGAACTTGACAAGTGAATACAAGGAAGAATTAGAATTAGAAACTGAGTGTGACTTTGAGTTAGAATCTGATGACTTTAACCTTGATCAGGTTGTCGAGTCTGCTGTGAATTGGGCCTCGAACCCTATTTCACCAAATGTGGAGCCAGCTAATTTGAATCATCCTTCCAGTGAGCTTTCCCCTTCTTTAGAATTGAAAGTCTTACATGCGCATCTCAAGTATGTCTATCTAGGCGAACAAGAGACCTTTTCTGTCATTATTGCCTCCCATTTAAATGACGGGCGAGAAGAAGATCTTAAAGCAATTCTGAGAAAACATAGGGAAGCCATGGTTGAACTATGACTAATATAAAGGGATTGAGTCCAATCATAGTTCAACATCGCATTCATCTCAATGAAGACGCGACACCAAAAAGAGACCCGCAGCGTAGGTTATAACCCTATAATGCAAGAGGTTGTTCATGCTGAAATTATGAAACTCTTAGACAATGGGATAATCTATTCCATTTCGGATAGCCAATGGGTCAGTCCTGTCAGTTTCAAAGAAATCTGATTTTACCGTAGTGGAAAACGAGAACAATGAGTTGGTCCAAACTCGACTTCCCATGAAGATTCGAGTTTGCATTGACTATAGGAAGCTTAATGCAGCAACTCGTAAGGACCATTTCCCGCTCCCCTTCATTGATCAAATACTTGAACGATTGGTTGGCCACGAGTATTACTATTTTTTTGATGGTTATTCGGGATATAATCAGATTCCTATTGCTCCTGAGGATGAAGAAAAGACTACGTTCACATGTCCATTTGGGACATTTGCTTATCGTCGAATGCCTTTTGGCTTGTGCAATGCCCCAGCAACGTTTCAACGTTGCATGTTGAGTCTTTTCTCTGATATGGTGGAACGATTCTTAGAAATCTTCATGGATGATTTCCCCATCTATGGAGATTCATTCACTCAATGTCTTCACCATTTAGAACTCGTCTTCCAACGTTGTGCTGAGAAAAATCTGACACTGAACTGGGAGAAATGCCACTTCATGGTAAGACATGGAATTGTCTTTGGTGATGAAATCTCCAAGAAAGGAATTGAAGTGGATAGAGCTAAGATTGAGGTTATTGCTAAGCTTCCATGCCCAAATGCGTGAAGGATATTCGATCCTTCTTAGGACACATCGGTTTCTACCGAAGATTTATCAAGGATTTTAGCAAGATTACTAGACCCTTGACAATCTGTTAGCTAAGGATGTGTCCTTCACTTTCGATGCTGAATGTATGAATTCTTGAGAGAAACTTAAGAAAGCTTATTTCTACACCAATCATATCTGCACCAGATTGGTCTAAGCCATTCGAAATCATGTGTGACGCTTCTGATTTTACAATAGGCGTTGTCCTAGGATAGCGCATTGATAACAAACAGCACGTGATTTATTACTCTAGAAGGACTCTCAACGATGCTCAAATGAACTACACTACTACTGAGAAGGAATTCTTGGCAGTAGTGTTTGCCTTGGAGAAATTTCGTCCCTACCTACTAGGGTCCAAAATCACAATTTTCACCGATCATTCTGCGCTTAGGTACCTCATGTTGAAGAAGGATACCAAGGCCTGACTCATTCATTAGATCCTCCTTCGTCAAGAATTTGATCTCGAAATTCGAGATAAGAAAGATGTAGAAAATGTCGTTGCTGACCATCTCTCGCATATTCCAAACTCTTCATGCAACTAACTGCCCATAAATGATGACTTTCCTGATGAGAAACTCTTAGCTATCTTTAAGAAACCATGGTTTGCTGATATAGTGAATTACTTAGTCACAAACCAAACTCCATCTCATTGGTCTAAAAATGATATATACCAGTTCTTATCTCAAATCCGGTATTATCCGGTATTTTTTTTGGAGGAACTGTATCTTTTTAAGTACTATTCTGACCAAATTATTAGGAGATGTATTCCCGATGAAGAGATTAAGAGTGTTTTATCCTTCTGTCACGAACTTCTATGCGGTGGACAATTTGGTCCCCGTAAGACTGCTGAAAAGATGCTGCAAAGTGGGTTCAATTGGCCCACTTTGTTCAAAGATGCTTATGAATTTTGTAAGACGTGCCCTAGATGCCAGATGGTAGGAAGGATCTCAAAACGAGAAATGATGCCCCTCAGCCCAATTCTAGAAATAGAACTCTTTGATGTTTAGGGCATCGACTTTATGGGTCAATTTCCTAATTCGTTTGGAAACCAATACATATTGGTTATTGTAGACTATGTGTCCAAGTGGGTAGAAGTCATTCCTAGTAGAACTAATGATAACAAAGTTGTCATAAAATTTTTAAAAGAGAACATTTTCTCATGCTTCAGAACCCCTCGTGCTATCCTCAGTGATAATGGTACTCACTTTAGCAATAGATCCTTTGAAGCTCTTATGCGAAAGTAGGCCATCACACAAGTTGTCCACACCTTATCATCCTCAGACCAGCGGGCAAGTTGAGGTTTCCAATAGACAAATCAAAACTATGGTCCACCAAACTTGTAGATGCCCTATGGGCCTACAGGACTGCTTTCAAGACGATTCTAGGGATGTCTCCTTATAGGTTAGTCTTTAGGAAGGCTTGCCACCTACCCGTTGAGTTAGAGCACCGGGCCTTATGAGTAATCAAGCAGCTAAATTTCGACTTGACTAAGGTTGGTGACCTTCAGAAATTACAAATTTTTGAATTAGAGGAGTTGAGAAATGAGGCCTATGAAAATGCTAAGATCACTAAACATAGAGTTAAGATTTTTCATGATTAACACATCATAAGAAAAACCTTTGTCCTTGAACAAAAAGTCTTACTCTATAATTCTAGACTTCATCTTTTTCTAGAAAAACTAAAATCAAGATGGACTGGGCCATTGGTTATAAATACTGTGTTTCCACACGATGTTGTAGAGATCAGTGACACCAAGAATGAAAATGACTTTAAGGTAAATGGTCAACGCCTTAAATCTTTCTTGGAATCGGTGTCGGTAAATGAAACGGTTATAGGTCTTTTTGACCCAGTATATCGGTAACTTTCCTCTTTTACATTCCATTTCATGCATCTATACATTTCTTTCATACATTGGGGACAATGATGAGATAAGTGTGGGGGAGGCTCTAATATGACTAATATAACTATATAACTATATATATATAACTATATATATATAACTATATATATATAACTTTTTGAAAGAAAAGAACAATATTTTGATATATTTTTTGTAAGAAATTAAGTTAATTTTAAGGAATAGGAAAATCATAATTAGGATTTCTTATACTTGGTCAAAATAAGATGGCTTGTTTGATTTTCAGGGTTAGGAAGAAAATGGTGAAAGAAATTTAGTCTTGATCTTTACCTTGAAGAAATATGTACACTTTATACACGTACACACTTAGGGTTTAAAAATACAAATTCTTATGCCTTGTGTGTGTGTGTTTGTGTGTGCGTGTGTGTGTCTATAAAAAATAAACAAATCTAATTATTGATTAGTTAGGTGCTTAGGCCTAAGCAAGCCTTGGTATTTATGCAAAAGATGATTAAATAAGTTTAAAAAATACATATATATAAATTCTCTGATTAAGCTGGGTATTTGTGCCTCATGAAGCATAAGTATTCACACCTAAAAGAGGTAAATTTAATAAATAAAAGCCCTTGTTTTCATGGCCTTATTTGCTCGAGTGTTTAAGTCCTTAGGGGTGTTTTCTCACCTGGTGTCCTAAGACTGTCCAGTTTGGGTGTCCCGACTAAAGACTCGTTACATGGGCAGATTAGCAAGCCTAATGGAATTGAGGAATAAATACCACCAAAAATAAAAAAATAAGGCATAAGAGTTAATGTTAAAGAATCCTTAGTCAAAACTTTACGGTCACGAAAGTGCATATGAATTAGGGTAAAGTAATAAATTAGATGAGAAATACAATTTGACTCCTTACTTTAATTGATGACTTGTTTTTGAATAAAGACTAAGTCTAGGAATGAAAAGTTCAATTTTTCTATAACTTATAAATTACTTGAACTCTTACAACAATACCTCAAATATTTTCTATCTTCTCAATATGCTTTTTCTAAAATACTAACATTTTTTCTCTTTCTTTATGGATTTTGTGGGTACAATCCACTGAAAATCCTCACGAGACAAAACTCATCATCTAGGGGTAACTTAGAGGTTTAACGGCTTATTACACATACTCAGTGCAATAGAGTGACCTGCGAAAGTGGTCTAATAATTGTTGGGATTAGTTTTGATGTTTTACTCGAGGGCGAGCAAAAGATAAGTATGGGGGTGTGATCAGTCACATATGTTGCATATATATATATTGTCACATTATCATTATTATTATCTAATAAATTATATTAATAAGTCTTATTTTTTTCTTTATAAAATGCAGGCACATGGCAAAAGGAAAGGGAAGAGAAACGAGACCAAAAGCCCACCAAATTCTGATTTAATTCAGAATTAATTCGAAATCAGAAAATAAGGGCAGATCATGGCCAATCAGAGAGGTTGAAAATCGGTTAAAATGAATCTTTCCAAATCAATTGGTTAAAGCAAAGATCAAAGGTCGTTTCGTCAAATCCAGGAGCTGAAACGGGAAAACCAGCAAGAGATAAGGGTAAATCACCAAATCGGGGAGTGCCACCAACCAGATGTGGCCACCTGGCCACACCAGGGCCGCGAAAATGTGGCCAAAGCCGCGTTTTCGCGGCTTGTTACGTCTGTTGGGGGAACATTTGCGCCCCCTATCTTCGTACGCCTTCCCCCGTTTGATTTTTTCCTATAAATACTGCATTCTACAGAGAAGAGGGTAGCGAAGACTAGGATTAAAATTATTATTCATATTTAGGGTTTTAGGATTATTGTTAGATAGTTCTGTTAGCCCAAAGGCCATTTGCCTTAAGTTTTGATGATAACAAAACATATGTAGTTAGGTATTAACAATAGTAGTTAATTAAGTTTCAGGAAAAAAATTATGTTGCATTTCAGCTCCAACACAAGACTCACACATTTGGAAGCTAAGAAGATTTAGATCCCAGAGCCTAGCACACTAGAAGAGCTCAAGGATCAAGCATATCAAGAAGATTGTTTCAAGATTTGTATCTTTACCGTTTTCCATTTTAGTTAGGATTTATAGATATTTGTCAAAACCAACATGAAAGAAGTTGATAGCTTTTGGGATTGTCATACACAAACATTTCATAATCCTTTAGTATTTTCATACAAAACTCTATTACCTGGTTTCTTACTAGTTTCACAGAAATCAAGTTTCAGAAAATCAGGTTTCGAAAATAAGTTTTGGAAAAACAAGTTTTGTCTTTAGAAAAGGTTTTTTATCTAAAATATAGTTTTAAATTATTGGTGTTGATCTATGATCACACTCTACTTGCTCAAAGACCTAGAACTCTATTTTGTATCTACATATTAAAAGAAATTTTATTGAAAAATTTTGACTTCAAAATATATGCAAAATCCTATTTTTGGTCCTCAGCCGGTTGACCGGCCGGTCGACCGCTGGCAGAACTGAACTGCTTTGTCGGTCGACCGGGCGGTGGACTGACGTGCACGAGTGCACTTCGGTTGACCGACCGGTCGACCAAAAGTAAGAGCAGTGCTCTCTATTTATTCCGATCGACCGGGACGGTCGACTGACAGAGAGTTTTAAGTCTCTGTTTGGGATCCACGGTCGACCGGCCAGTCGACCGCTTTCCCAACGATCAAAAATCCGACCATTGGCGGTCGACCGACAGTAGAGAAATGCTGAGTTAGCTCCCAACGACTAGTTTCTATTTTTTCTTTTGTTGGGTCTTCTCCCAACATATCTATTGGGTTTTCTGAACTCATTTTCATCCCCAATAAATAGGGGGAGTATGAAACAACTCAGCAACAAGATTTACAAGCCTCATATCAAGTTTTCAAAGTTTAGCCTCTTTGCAAAAAGAATTTTCTTGAGTCAACTATTTTCAAAGCTTTAGTATTTTTAGCTTGAGCCATTTCCTCTACTTCTCTACTTGATATTTAGCACTACACAATCTCAAGTGTTTCATTTCCTCATCTTGGTTGTAGGGTTGTGCTTGTGATCTACGTTTGTGGTCAAGTGTTAATCACCGTTTTCTTCGATTGAGAAGTCGTAGAGGTTGAGGCCTCGAGCGAGCTAGTGAGCTCCAAGTTGGTGTTTTGTGTTCGAAAGGATTAATTGTATTGAGAAAGGGTTTAGAGTAAAACCGTTGATGTCCATGAACTGATGATTGAAAACTCCGAATGTATATGTAGGTTTACTTTACTCCTTCCGAATCACCATTCGTAGCATAAGCTAGGACGGGTCGTATCCGCAGGGAGGGTTAGCAATAGAAGCATTCAAGGTTTTTATATTGAAATTTTCGTGAAGAAAAATGAAAGTTCTTCTTTGTTTAAGAAATGAAAAACAAAACGATGTAGAAAGTGAGTGAAAAATCTTTGTGGGTTTTGTAGAGGAAAGGAAGAAACGAAAATAGAGATGGAAGAAAAACGGAGATATTTGAAAGAGAGAAAGTTTTCAGAAGAGGGTTTTTGAAGTATGATAGAAAGAAAAGCAATGACTAACTAACATTCTAATTTACTAACTAACTACTCTCATTGGGTAATGCATGCCTCATATTGATTCATCGGCAATGATATGTCTTGCTTTGCCAAGTCCTTGTATTGTCCCATGTCGAGGATGTGTTCTCATCTAGGCTAGGCTAGTTGCCTCCTTGAATCATTGGCTCCCTAGATAGATTTTCAACAATGAAACAAGGATAGTCACTCTTAAGGATGCTAAGAAAACATGCAAGATTCATTAGTCCATCAAAGCTATAATCAAGCTAGCATGAAATAAGAAACTTGTAATATAGTTATTAGCATAGTGAAGTGCTCCATCTTCATGTTCCATCAAGGCACTTGTTCTGAAGACAAGGCTCTAAGTGAGGCTCACATGAATCATATGGAGGGGGAACATAGCATTTGCAAAGAATTAAAAGTAACTCATCTTCACTGGGGGTAAGATAGACTTGTAATTCACAAGACTAAAAAGAATAAAGCATCCCATGATTCATATAAGTTAGCAATCACCCAAGAGTTATTAGTTAGTAAATTAAAAGTTAGTTAGTCATGTGAATGAATTAGCTAGACATGAGAATAAAGAACAAGCAACAATTCATTGTAGAAAGTAAATACAAGAAGGTAAAAGCTTAAAGAAATAATGCACTAGAATAAGAAAAGATTGGAAGATTGAAAGCTTGATCCTTGTATTGCGTTGTCACCTTCTCCAATTACAAAGATTGCTCACTCTCACTCTCTCTTTTCTGGATTCTAGAAGGAGAAAAGAAAAATTACATAAGAACTAAAGAAAACCTAGAGAAACCCTAACAATTTTCCTAAAAACAATGCTCTTTTCTCCTCCCCTATTACAGAGGCCCTACGGTCTATTTATAGCCTTCAGGAGAATAAGCCATCCCACCTCAGCCTTCGGATCAAACGCTGGATTAACGACCAGAGGATTACCGTGGTTCCACGGCAAGTGCCGCGTTTCCGCGGCCGAACCGTGGCCGCTGCGCTAGCGGATTTTTCTGCTTTTCTGTTGTACCTCGTTTCCCCAGCTAGATCTTCTAGAAAATGAGAATACGCTTTGGATCTATTCAGACTTGGGCTTTTTCTTGTGGGCTTCTAAATTACTCTTTAATTTCTTAAAAATCATAATTGTTGGGCCTTCTTCTCCATTAAACATTGGACCTGAAAAAAGAGAGAAAAGAGCAATAAAAATCCAATATTTATTCAGATAAAGCATAGCATGGTGGTAGAAAATGATGCGTAAATGAACTCCAATCACACCCCCCATACCTAGCTTTGCTCGTTCCTGAGCAAAAATAAACAAAGAGAAAAATCCTAACTAAATTACTACACCACTTTCGTAGGTGACACGATTGCACTGAGCTCGTGCAACAAGCGTTAAACCTCTAGGTTACCCTAGAGGAGTGTTGTCTCCTGAGGGTTTTCAGCGGATTGCACCCACAAAATCCCAAAGAAAAAGAAAATGTTAGTGAAAAAGAAAAGAAAAAACATTTTATTATGATCCATTTTCTTCAAGAATTTTGGTGATCTATCGGTTTCGGGGTACTCTAAACTTTTCCTTCTTTTTATAAGTTTCCGTTCGAAATCTTGTTTTCAACTTAGGTTAAGTTTCCAAGAATAGAGAGATAACTGGATTTTATATCAGGCCTAACATATATACATATGTATGAGGAGTTTTTCTTAGACTTTAGTTCATTTGTTCACACATATATATATATATAAAAAAAATATATATTTTTTATATTATATATTTACATTTTCTTAGCTTCATTAGACTTTCTAATTTACCTATGTAGCGAGCCTTTTACCGATGACTCCCAGACCAGACGGTCTTAGGGCACCAGATGAAGATACATCCCTAAGGTTCAAGGTCTCGAGTAAACTAGGCAACGAATGCTAAGGACTCAACCACTTTTAGGCGTGACTGGTCATGCTTCTTAAGGCACAACCAACCAGCTTAATTAGTGATCAAGTTTTATTTATGAATTTTTTTTATATATTTATGTAAACAAAGTCACTAAGTCCTTGATTAATCCTCAACATGCAAATGTATATTGTGCTTAGAAAAAATTTAAAATCTATCTATCTTTTCTATTCTTTTCTTTCTTAACCTAAAGATCCAACAAAACTTCTTATTTCGACTTATATTAAGAAATCTTTGCTTAGAATTTCCTTAATACCTAAGATCAAATTAATTCTTTTCAAAAAATGGATCAAAAATATTTTTATATATATATAAGAAAAGAGAAACCTAAAAATCTAAAAGAAAAAGTCTAGAAAAATCCTATGTTAGTATTGACCCCCCATACCTATCTCATGCATTGTCCCCAATGTATGCAAGAAAATAAATGCATGAAATATGTAAAGAAAAGGTGTCACCCCCTCCTTCGGCTTGGACCAGCTGTGGTGCTAGGTCCGGCCGACTGCGAATACCTCAGCCCTCCTCAATGCGGTCTAAGCGAGATGTCTGCTCCTCAACCTGTTTGCGTAATCTAATCTGCCCTTGAAATATCTTCTTCATGCCACGCCAAATGGTAGACATGAAGGCGCGTGAATCAGCTGGGGGTCCTGTTGCCAAAAGGCCTGCTCATCCTCCTCCTCTAAAAGTTCCTCCGAAGAGGACTCCACAGGGACATCTTTGGACTGGACACTAGGAGTCCAGACCGCATGAAGACAACTATTGTAAGCGCTAGTCGCCCTCTCTGGTGCAATGAACACCCTATCATATGAGTCAAAAATTGCATCTGGTAAGAAAGTCCTACACAGACGAGTGATCAAAACTGGGTGCGAGTACTTTGCACCACGTGTGTGCGAGGAGTTGGTGATGAGATATGAAAAATGATTTTGTTAATACAGATCGTGTGCTGTCGAGTCATAAGGTCGTGAATAATCTGCAAGACCAGCCTGTTGAAGGAGGTCGTGTGGTCAAGCCCTAAAATGTTGCGTTGAATCCAGCGACCAACGCAATGTACGTTTCTAAATGTAGTACTGGATTTGAGCCCCCTATCTTGTTCTACACAGCGAACCCCCATAACAGTCATGTAATCAATTAGTGAAAGGGGGTCGCGATGATGTGGGTTGCAAGGGACATGTGTGAATTCCTCTAGCAGAGGAAGCGTGATAACAATGTCCCCAGTGGGCAAGTGCACTAAGATTTGGTATGTGTCAAAATTTATAGAGGCTTGATCTATGGAAGTGTAGAAGAGCTTGAAGAGCTCAGGACAATAGTAAGCCTCGTGATCTGAGTTATCATAAACCAATTCATACCAATCCCAAGCACGAATACGATCTAAAAAGACATGACCATAACCGTTTACATCGCTAAGAATTCTAGCAAAATCTTTTTCAGTGAAAATAGATGGTGCCATGATGAATAATATGAAGCAACGGGAAGGGATACGCAAACCTCCCCCGGACTACGTGGGGGAAAAACTTAAACGAGATTGCAGAGAGCAATCAGTGATGGGAGCAGATGTGTAGATGGTAGATCGGGGGGCTTCAGACTGCCGCGTCTGCAGAGAAATTTGGCGGCGGCCCAGGTGCTTCCAAATGGCCGCGGAGGCGCGACAGATGCCGTGGAAACGCGGCAGGGTAGAGGAGATAAGGGCTCAGAAAATTTGGGCGGCGGCGCTAGCTGTATGTGTTTCAGATCTGGGGTTGAAACTAGGGTAAGGAAGAGAACATGGGATGGGGGATATTTATAAGGGGCTGAGAAGGACGGAATCCCCAATTGCCCAAGTTGAAACTAGGAATTTACAACCCTAGGTTATTTAAAAGGAAAGGGAGTGTATGAAGAGAGAGAAAAAACCTAGGTGCTATTTAGCACCTAAGTACCTTTTTTTTATTATTATTATTGTTGAGTATTTATTTTATTATTTTTAAATATATTATTTTTTTAATTACAAAGGAGGTCCCAAAATGATTTACAGGAAACATCGGGAAAAAGTGTAAAATTACGTGGTCACATATAGACTGGGTCACAAAGACCCAGTTCAATAACATTGTGTGACTCAGACTCCGTGGTGAAAAATAGTTTTAGGCGTTGACCATTGACTTTGAAAGTGTTGCCATCTTTGGGATAGAAAATTTCAATGGCACCATGAGGAGAGACGTTCTGGACGACGTATGGGCCTGACCACCTGGTTTTTAATTTACCAGGAAAAAGGTGGAGTCTAGTGTTGTACAACAGAACTTTTTGTCCTAAGATAAATTTTTCTATGAATTGATTTATCATGGAAAAGCTTAGCTCTGTGTTTAGATATCCGAGCGTTATCGTATGCATCATTTCGTAGTCTTCTAACTCGGATATCTGCAGCTTTCTTAAATCACCGGCTTTATCTAAGTCCAAATTCAGCTGTTTAAGTGCCCACATAGCACGGTGCTCTAACTCCACAGGCAAGTTCTCAATTGGTGCATTTAGAATTCTCAAAAGGTGATCTGCCACCACATTTTCAACGCCCTTTTTGTCTTTAATTTCCAAATCAAACTCTTGCAAAAGAAGTATCCATCGAATCAGTCTGGCCTTTGCATCCTTCTTTTGCATTAAGTATCTAAGGGCGGAGTGATCAGTGAAAATCGTTGTCTTAGATCCTAGTAGGTATTGGCGAAATTTTTTCAACGCAAACACAGCTGCTAAAAATTCCTTTTCAGTTGTTGTGTAATTTAGTTGGGCCTCGTTAAGCGTCCTACTGGCATAGTAAATCACGTGTTTCCTGTTACAGTACGTTGTCGAGAACAGTGCCTATGGCATAATCGGAGGCATCACACATGATTTCAAAAGGCCTAATCCAATCAGGCACTGGATTATTGGCGCCGAGACAAGTCTGTGTTTAAGCTCCTTCCAAGCTTGTAGACACTCTTTATCAAAATTGAAGGGCACATCTTTTCCTAAGAGATTGTTAAGAGTCTAGTAATTTTGCTAAACCTGAATAAATCTTCTATAGAAGCCAGCGTGCCCTAGAAATGATCTAATGTCTTTTAAGAATTTTGGCTCAGGGAGCTTTGTTATAACTTCCACTTTCGATCTATCACCTCAATTCCTTTGTTTGAAACTTCATGCCCTAGGACAATTCCTTACTTGACCATAAAGTGACACTTCTCCCAATTTAGTGTCAAGTTTTTCTCATGCATCGTTGTAAAACTAACTTAAGATGGTGCAAGCATTGCTCAAAGGAATCACCATAATAGAAAAATCATCCATGAAAATCTCAAAAAATCTTTCCACCATGTCAGAAAACAGACTAAGCATGCAACGTTGAAACGTTGCAGGAGCATTGCATAGGCCGAAGGGCATTCTTTGGTATGCAAATGTTCCAAAGGGACAGGTGAAAGTAGTCTTGTCTTGATCCTCGGGAGCGATAGGAATTTGATTGTATCCTGAATATCCATCCAGGAAACAGTAATACTCATGTGCAGCTAGTCTCTCGAGCATTTGATCTATGAACGGAAGGGGAAAGTGGTCTTTACACGTGGCAGCGTTTAATTTTCGGTAATCAATACAGACTCGAATCTTCATTGGAAGACGAGTTTGTACTAATTCTTTCTTATCGTTTTCTACCACGGTAAACCCTGCTTTCTTTGGCACAGCGTGGACTGGACTAACCCACTGGCTATCGGATATAGGATAGATGATCCCATTGTCAATAACTTCAAAATTTTAGCTCTAACAGCCTCTTGCATGATCGGGTTTAGTCTACGTGTGGGTCCCGTTTAGGTTTTGCATCGTTCGTCAAATGAATCCGGTGTTGCACAATGGATGGACTGATCCTTTTATATCAGCCATGGTCCAACCAATGGCTTTCTCGATTTTCCCTCAATACTACAAGAAGATCCTCTTCTTGTTGCTCCGTAAGATAGGACGCAAGATCATGGGAAATGCTTCCTTCTCACCCAAGTACTGATACTTAAGATGACTAGGAAGAACCTTAAGCTCGGAAAGAGGGAACTTGATCTATCAGTGGTTGTTCTTGTGTAAGGGAAGGATAGGAGTCGTATCTGTTGCCCACTCCACTGTGGATTTAATTATTTGATCAAGGTTGAAGTCATCGGACTCCAATTCAAATTCTCTATTAGACTCATATTCAATCTCCATTTCATGTTCACTTGCTAATCTCTCAATTAAGTTCACTTCAAATGACTCATTATCCTTCCCTTACAACCTAATTGAGAGATTTGAAGTGAACTTAATTGAGAGATTAGCAATGAACATGAAATGGAGATTGAATATGAGTCTGATAGAGAATTTGAATTGGAGTCCGATGACTTCAACCTTGATCAAATATTAAATCCACAGTGGAGTGGGCAAATAGATACGACTCCTATCCTTCCCTTACACAAGGAACAACACTGATAGATCAAGTTCCCTCTCCGAGCTTAAGGTTCTTCCTAGTCATCTAAGTATCAGTACTTGGGTGAGAAGGAAGCATTTCCCATGATCATTGCGTCCTATCTTACGGAGCAAAACAAGAAGATGATTCTTGTAGTATTGAGGAAAATCGAGAAAGCCATTGGTTGGACCATGGCTGATATAAAAGGAATCAGTCCATCCATAGTGCAACACCGGATTCATTTGACGAACGATGCAAACCTAAACGGGGACCCACAACGTAGATAAACCCGATCATGCAAGAGGCTGTTAGAGCTAAAATTTTGAAGCTATTGGACAATGGATCATCTATCCTATATCCGATAGCCAGTGGGTAGTCCAGTCCACGCTGTGCCAAAGAAAGCAGGGTTTACTGTGGTAGAAAACGATAAGAAAGAATTAGTTCAAACTCGTCTTCCAATGAAGATTCGAGTCTGTATTGATTACCGAAAATTAAACCTGCCACGTGTAAAGACCACTTTCCCCTTCCGTTCATAGATCAAATGCTCGAGAGACTAGCTGTACATGAGTATTACGTTTCCTGGATGGATATTCAGGATACAATCAAATTCCTATCGCTCCCGAGGATCAAGACAAGACTACTTTCACCTGTCCCTTTGGAACATTGCATACCGAAGAATGCCCT